>JADRCD010154431.1:0-14174 GCA_019843815.1 Montemys delectorum | reverse complement strand
AGAGAGAGAGAGAGAGAGAGAGAGAGAGAGAGAGAGAGAGAGAGAGAGAGAGAATAAAAAGGGAACAAAATGATAGATGTTCCATGATATGTTCTCAATGTTGGTTCCAGGACTGAAGGGAACCAAACTCCACAGTACTCAAGTCTCTAGTGTCAAATGAGCTAGCACTTGGATCATATGACCTATAAAGATCTCCTGCCTACTCTAAATCATTTCTAGACTTTATTTCTAATACTAAATATGTAGTATAATTTATATATTATACCAATATGTAGTATGTCCTACTTAGGAAATAATAGCAAGGAAAGAAGTCAGTATGGATTTACTATAGAAGTATTTTTTTTTTCAAAAGCTTTAATTGTTTGAATTTAGAGATGTGGATTGCATTGTATTTTTTTTTTCTACATAAAAATATGCTACATTTCCTATTTTATAGAGACTAGCGTTTGGCTCTTTGTGATGATCCTAAAACATATTGCATGGATCTATTATAAGCATCATTACCAAATCAGATGTAGAGGTTTTAGGTACTTTAAAAAGCAGCAGTTTGAAATAGCTTTGTCCTCAGAACTCACTGCCTTCTCCAAAGGTCGAAGGACACACTGATGAGTCCAGGGAGAGCCCAAAGTAGACTCCTTACAGGTTTAATCCTAAGGGCTCAATTGAATATTTTCTAATTTGTACTTGATTTCTTCCCAGAGGAGTTAGTCAGGGCCTTTCATTCTTCTCAGGCATACTTGATAGTGTGCCACATTAAATTCATGTGACACTGCATCTCATTACAGGAACTGAGGATGCGGTGGGTCCTGAAGGCATGGAGAAATTCTGTGAAGACATTGGTGTTGAGCCAGAAAACGTAAGTCTACCTCTGGGACAGTGTGCAGCAGTCTTTCTTTCTTGCCTCTCTTTGTCTTTTGCCAAGTAAAGCAGTAAAACGACATAATTGTGTGTTGGTTTATGTGAGGCCAGCTAAGAAATATGTTTTAATTCTAGTTTGATTTGTAAGTGGAATGTTTTCTCTCCCTCTCCCTCAACACTCTCCTCCCCCTGTCCCCCTTTCTTTTTAGAGATAAGATTTGTCTCTGTAGCCCTGGCAGTCCTGAAACTTGCTGTGTAGACCAGGCTGGCCTCAAACTTAGAGATCTACCTGCCTCTGCTTCTTGAGTGCTGGGATTGGAGGCATGAGCCTCCCACTACCTGGCCTGATTTCTTCCCTTCAAGTGTTGTGCTGTAACTGTGGTCATTTACTGGGTTTGTTTCTTGTACATTAAGTGATTAATTCTCATGTATAAGAAGGGTGTGGGCACGAGTACCCACAGGGCCAGATGAACAGTGGGTACAAGTCACCGTGTGCTGTGGACCTTTATCCCCTCAGTAACTGTTCCTGCCTAACAAAGAGTTCCAGATTTTAAATAATTATTCATAAAGGATTGAGTAGGTGGTAATTACCATAAATTTTCCACAGGGCTTTCACTTCTAATTGAACTTAACTCAAAAAACTGACTGATTTTTAGTGTAAAAGAACTAAATATTTCCCTCAGAATTTAGAATTATTTTATATATGCTTAATTATTTTTGCCTAGTTCTCTGCATCATGACTGTTAAATAGTCTGTCTTGTTCTCACATAATATGTTACACTAAAATGAAAAATTACACATGTGCCCAGGTTCATAAATGATGCAAGTTAGTTTTTCTTTAGCTGCCAGTATAACAAACCTGGGAGATCCTAAGGGAGTTTATAGTCTGGAGGAGGTCTGGAGCGACTGCCCCTTTTAAGGACACCTGGTGCCCATGGTGTATACTGTGCTTCTAATAAAAACTAGGAATTGAGGTTTTACATCTTTTGGTCTTAATTTCCCTTTTTGGCATTTCTGCCTTGCTGGCTACTCCCTCCCCACAGTGTCTCCAAGAGAAGAGTTAAATTTTCTAAAGTACCTTTAGAATGTATTTCATTATGTAGATTTTTGTTTTGAAATTTTAAAAAATTATTTTAAGGTGTTCTAGTTCCAGTATTTTGGTAAATTATTCACTTTGATCTAAACATTTAGAGAGGAGCAGGTCATCTGTGTTTCCGTGGTGGCTCTGTTGTGCAGGAATGGTGCCCCTGGCTTTCAGGAGGTGGCTTTCTTAGGTGTTAGCTGAAGGGTGGGAGGGAGCTGGCCTGTTAGAGAAACAAAGAGGACGGAGGACAAAGAGGAGATGGAAGGGGGCCAGTTTCCAAAAAAAAAAGGGTGGCTTCAAAACAGGTAGTCTGGGTTTGACAAAGATATTATAATAAAACTAGTGATAAAATTATTTTTATTTGAAAACATTAAGTTAAAAAATCAGTGGGTTTTTATATTTAAAAAAGTCAAAATATGATTGCTAAGTAAAGGTAAAAGAAATGTGATTTATAAATTAGTGGGCTACTAAGAAAAGTTTCTCTCACAAAGGGCACACACTGTGTGTTCTTCAGATTCCCCATAGTAGATTTTCTCCTAGCTCAGAGGTGTCCTGTGGGAGTTCAGGGTTAGGTTGCAGGATCTGAGGGATGAGCTGAACATTTCACGGAGGCAGAAAGCCTGCCTCCGTGTGAGATGGCCGGGCTTTGATTCTGACTGGAAAAGGAAAGTGCTGGAAGCTCCTCACCAATAACAGTTCTCAGGGAAAATGCAGTTATTCCTGGAATCCTTGCTGGCAGTTAGGATCCCTTTAGGCGCTGTTTCTGTAGGAAGAGACAGTCTTGATATGTAAAATTATGTGGAGGACTAAAAGACTAAATTCAGAATTGGATTGTTTCCAAGTTTGTGCTGCTGTGCTTCACTTCTGAGTCGGCACAGAGGTAGCGGTGGTATTTCATAGCCTGAGGTGAGAAGTGTTGTTTAATAAACCCTTGCGCTAGTGCGTCCTCAGGCTGCGGCCTACAAAGCAAGCAGAGCAGCGGCTGAGGGCAATGGTTGTTTGTAAAGCCTTTTTCACCTCTACTAAGGAGCACTCTAAAGGTATTTTAAGTCCCTGCTTCCTCATTTTACCAGGCCTGTAAAATTCAATATCCTTTCATTTACTAAGGAGCGGGAGTCCTTAGAAACACATAAGTTTGTTGCTGATTTAAACCACGGATGCTGAGTGACCACTGTAGCTGTTTAACTCGTGTGTGTGTATGTGTGTGTGTGTGTGTGTGTGTGTGTGCGCACGCGCATGAATGTTCATGTGTGTAAGTTCATGCTCCTTCACTTTTAACTGCTTATTAAACATGTTTTATGCAGAACTTTAAAAACACTATTATATCTATTACAAACTAGACACAAATTAATATCAAATACTAAAACACTATTCCCTTCCTTTCTCTTCCTCAAAACCCATCCATATATTACTCCTTGTTCTTTAAAATTCATGACCTTATTTCATTAATTGGTGTGTGTGTGTGTGTGTGTGTGTGTGTGTGTGTGTGTGTGTCTGTGTGTGGTGCATATAGTCCTCCTCAGAGATCTCCCACTCTGGGCAGTCCTTACTGGCCTGCAGTTCTTTGTATAGGGCTGAGGCCTCCTGGGCTTTCCCTGTCTGTATTAGCATGTCCATTGGTACCATCCATGTTGAGCTCATGTTTCCTTTTAGTTTTTGTCACAGAACTGAATAGAGACTAAGCTTGAACATATGCATAGTCGGTTAAGAATGGGAGTTGGTTTACCTGAGTAAATTGATTTTAACACATCAGAATTGCAGGACACCTCTGAGCTAGGAGAAAATCTACTATAGGTAAACTGAAGAACACACAGTGTGCCCTTTGTGAGAGAAACTTTTCTTAGTAGCCCACTAATTTATAAATCACATTTCTTTTACCTTTATTTAGCAATCATATTTTGACTTTTTTAAATATAAAAACTCACTGATTTTTTTTAACTTAATGTTTTCAAATAAAAATAATTTATCATTAGTTTTATTATAATATCTTTGTCAAACCCAGACTACCTGTTTTGAAGCCACCTTTTATACCTCGGTGACTGGACCACCGTGGGCAGAAACTCTTGCAAGACGTTGGAGTAGCTAATTTCTGAGGTCTAATTTGTTACTGTATCTCTGTATTTTAACAGGTAGTTATGCTTGTCCTAGCTTGGAAATTGGATGCACAAAACATGGGCTATTTTACTCTACAGGAATGGCTGAAAGGAATGACTTCCCTACAGTAAGTCTGGGGGCTGTGAGGGTCTTGGGTGGTTAGTAGAGGGGTGTAGAAGATGGAGACAGTAAGGGAGGACTTTGATCTCCTTGGTGATCACCTTGCTCCTGGGAACTCAGGACATGGTAGAGTGTAGAGAAGCCTGGAGTGTAGCAAGCCTCCCTTTGGCCAGGTATGGAAAGACCACAACCCATCCTGAGGATAGTGACGGTATAGTTTAGTGACCGAAGTGTTTCTATATTGTACATGTGGCAAAGAAAGCAATAGTATTTCTTTGGAGTAGCTCTGGGAAGAAATAGGTTTCCCTTTTCCCATGGATGTGAGCCACCAATGTAAAGTAAAATTTTATAACAACTGCATTAAAAAATAAAGTTTCAATACATTTTATTTAGCCATAGATATCCAAAACATTACTCCAATATATAATTGTGCTTTAAAATTTTAGCTATTTTATATTTTCTTTCTTTTAAAAATTTGTTGTGTATTTTACATTTTTAGTCTATCCAGTCAGTTTTATTAACTGTGTTGAACCCCTCAGTCCAGACTAAGAGGAAAAATTAGTAGCTTTATGTATTTTTTTTGGGGGGGGGGGTGTGCACACTTTTTTAGCTTAGAGTTTCATTCAAAAAGGCAAATTATTTTGCTATATAAGAAGGAGCAACTTGGGAGAGAGAGACGATTCAGATGGTGTCCAAGATGAAGCACTAGTTAGCTCTGGTCTAAGAACCAGGAGTACTTTATCTTTTTCTTTTCCCCTTAACCAAGAATAACAGACTTACAATTTATTGGATTAAAGTTGTAACTGAAATGGTTTCATAATTTTATTGAAACCATGATGGATTCATTGGCTTTTAGTGTCTCTGTGAGCACAACCTGTGCTGTGTGCTTTAGTGTGCCTGTGCCTCTGTGGGTACAGCCTGTGCTGTGCACATTGTACTTTTTCTCTTTGCTGTTTTCCTGTTTGAACCCCACAATGTGAAAGCAGACAGCTCGGCTTAACTTTGAACATTGCACAGAATGGGAAACTGAGGGCTTAGGGAGAATGATACGTGACTTGTGAGAGTATGGCTGGGAAGAAAAACCAAGACTTGGTTCTTAACTCAGTTTCCTCTGCCAGCATCATCTGTGGTGGAAGACGTTGGGCAGAAGTCACCATCCTTTTAGAGACATATTTCTTGTCTGTGTGCATTGTGTGCAGTTATGGAAAGGCGGCCTATGAAATGTCTGTGTAACGGCGTTTGTCATGTTGGAATCTGCTGGCCCATCCTTTCCCTCGTTGCTTTTCCTACTGTTGTCAGAAAGAGAATTTCGTAACTGTTCTCTAAGTATCCTTGTGATGGATGTGGGTACATGGCATGCGGAGGTTTTCAGCTCTTCAGAGGCAGCGCCATCTTTCCAGCCCATGCTCAGGGACCCACACTCATTTGTTTTGAGGGGATGGTACTCATTTCCATATAGCCTTGGGTTCTGTCAGACATTTATCTTCATAAGATTTCTCTTTCACGCCAGGCCTTGCCCGTGTGAGTGCTACACGCCCTGAAAGAGGCCAGCATCTCCATTGTAGGGGACACAGGACTCCATGAAGCTCTTGGTTGTGGCTCTGTTCTGTGATATAGTGCAGTCGCTGATGGGTGGATTCTTGAAGGTGGCTATGTCCTAATTCTAGAAATCCAGGGCTATGCACGACCCACTGTAAAGGCACAGGAGTCTGCTATCTTTTTTTGTTGTTGTTTTGTTTTTCGAGACAGGGTTTCTCTGTGTAGCCTTGGCTGTCCTGGAACTCTGTAGACCAGGCTGGCCTTGAACTCAGAAATCCGCCTGCCTCTGCCTCCCAAGTGTTGGGATTAAAGGCATCTTCCACCACTGCCTGGCCTTTTCCTTTTTCTTTTTTCTCTTTCTTTCTTCTTTCTTTCTTTCTTTCTTTTTTTTTTTTTTGTGGTCTAAAATGTGGAGGCTGGTTTTCTTATCCAGCATGGAGGTGATCATTCAGGATAGAATTATTGTTCTCTGAGGTTCAGATATTGTACAATCTCAAGTCTTTAAGGACCTTCCTGCAGCCTCCCTAGATTAGCCATCTGTTTCGGGATATTTGAATGGCTCTGATATGTCAGTTCCCACATCCTGGGAGAGAAAACCCATGAACAAGATCCTGTCTCAGTGCTTCTCAACTTGTGGGTCATGACCCCTTGGTGGTGGTGGGGGTCAAACAATCCTTTCACCGGGGTTGCCTAAGACCATTGGAAATCTCAGATACTTATATACACTTCATAACAGTAGCAAAATTATAGTTATAAAGTAGCAATGAATTAATTTTATGATTGGGGGTTATAACAATATGAAGAATTGTATTAAAGGATCCTGACAAGAAGTGTGGTGATTTGAATGAGAATGTGCCCTATAGCCTGAATATGTGAGCATGTAGTCTTCAGGTTGCTGGCCCTGTTTGGAGACATTTAGGAGGTGTGTCCTTGCTGAGGAAACATGTCACTGGGTTGAGATTTGAGATCATGTAGCCTGGCTTTCTCCTTCTCTCCCTGCTCCTTGCTTGAGTTGAGATGTGACCTCTCAGCTTCCTGCCCCCATACCTGCTGCCTGCTACTGTGCCCTCTGCGTGATGGACTCTTAGCCATCTGGAATTGTAAGCCAGGATAAACTTCTTCTCTAAGTTACCTTGATCAAAGTCTTTTATCACAATGACAGAAAACTAACTAATGCAAGAAGCAGCTCAGAGAGAGGAGAGGTTTATGTTGGCGCACGCCATGAGTAGATAGATGTCTCACTTGAGAAGGCCTGGCAGCAGAGGCATGCAAGTCTGCTTCCTCCAGCCTGGCCTTACTTCTCGAGAGTTCCACAGTCTCTCCAAGCCATGCAGCTAGCTAGAGACAAAGTTTTCATACATAAATAAGCCTTGGGTGGGCACTTAGCTTAGGCGCATGGCCACCTCATAATGCCAAATGCATTTAGGCCAACTTAGAAGTCTTCACAGTTTTAGGGTTCCAACACTTTTTAAAAGTCCACAGTCTCTTTTGAGAGTTAAGGCAGTCAGTTAGTTGTGGGCTCTGTAAACTTAAGAAAGTAAGAAACATACTTGGAGTATACTCTGGCATAGAGCAAATACTCTGATTCCCAAGACACGGAATTGGGAGGATAGCAGGAACCCTAAGCGAACACAAGACCTTGAAGCTCTATGCCCAGGATCTGAGGGCTCTAATCCAGTGCTCTACTGGACTGGAGTAGCTGTGTCCGCCCCCCACGCCCCCACTATGTCACCTGTGGAACAAATGGCATCTCTCCTTATACTTGCAAAGGTTCCTCAGTAAACATGCCCACCTTCCTGGCTGCCGTCTGTGGTATTTTGGGATCTGTGCCACAACACGGGCTTTAGTTCCACTGCTTGACGCACTGCCCACTCAGAGTTCTGTGCAGGAGCTCCTTTTCTACTACATGTTGCCTGACGTCAGTGTCCTTGGGGGAACCTTGGCAGTTCTCTCTCCGTGACTCTGTAGTTCTTGTACTGTGTGCATGCCTAAAAAAATAGCCCATGTGGACAAGTTGGGCCAAGTTGTACTGCCAGCTCTATACACAACCTGACCTGAGCTGCAGCGGCCCCTGAACCCGGGGAAATCCCTCCTAAGGATTCCTCGGTGGCCTCCTTCCAAGAGCCGCTTGAATCAGTCACTCTCCAAATGAGAGTTTTCAAATGAGTCTGCATTGCTGCATTTTGAAGTGTCATCAGTGTGAGCCAAGGCTGAGGGTTTTCGTCAGCAGTGTTGTTGGTCTCTTCACATTTCCAGCTAGCTGGTCTGCCCTTGCTCAGTTCTTGTCTTGATCCCAGTATTAACATGGTTCGGATCCTCATCAAGCTGGCTCGCTTCTGTCTTTGTCTCTAGGCATGCTCATGCTTTTCTTCCTATTCTCTTGACTGTAAGTGTAGGTAAGCACACGTGAGCCATGCCACAGCTTGAACATTTTACACTGTCTTGACATTTCCTGATAGACAAAATAGACCATTACTTTTGAACTCAGTCTTCAGGTTTTTAGGACATGAACAGACGGTGGCTAGTTCCTTGGCAAATATGATTGGTCTCCAGTCCAGTGCAGCTTCCCAGAGCTCTATCCCTCACCCACACAGCGTCCTGAGAGCTGGTGAGTAGTCATTCCTGTGTGCCCTCCGTGGGCACTCTAGTCTCCACACTTTGACCAGCCTTGCCCAGCAAGCTCTGCTTATGACATTCTAGAACTTTGTTAGCCTTAAACACTTTGCAGCTTTAAACTCCTCCACATTCCTCCAGCAAATCTGTTCTAGGTGCGTACGAACCACACTGTCAGGCACTTATCTTTATCCTTCCTTCTGGTTCAGTTTAGGACCCCAGCCCCTGGGGGTGCTGCTGCCCACATTCAGGGTGGTGGGTGTTCACCCCTGAGTCATCTCTTTGGAAACACCTTCAACAGGCACTGAGAGTTACACTTCCTGGGCGATTCTAAGTGCAACCAGGTTGACCATGAAGGTAACTTGTCACCAAGACAAAGCCCATTAGGGGCAGGATTTAGAAATAATACTTAAAAAGTTGAGAAATATTAGTCATTATTCTGCTCGTTGAAAAACACACTAAGTCTTGTGTTTGTAAAATGTGTTTACCTAGTCCACAGGAAACCTCAAAGGGAAGTGGCTTGTGCATACTAAAATGGAAGTGGTCTGTCTTTTTAGTTTTGTCTTCTGTTTAAATTTCTCCCCCTGGTTTTGGTCATTTTTTATTTTATTGAATCTGTCCTGTTAAATACTTTAGATACAAGTAGGAACCCATGTGTATATGATAAAAGCCTGTATTTATATGCAGTGATCCATTTTACTTTATTTAAATTTATGTAGCAAATTACCATAGACAGAGTTACTTATAAATAGCAGAAATTTGTTTCTTACAGTTCTGGGTGAAGCTGTAGGCCAAGGCTCCAGCAGCTTTGGTATGTATCTAGGGACAGCTTGGATTTGGCTTGTCAAGGAGTGCCTTATGGCTGTGCGCTCACCCGCTAGTTAGGATAAACGAATTTCTTTCGGCTGCTTTTTAAGGACATTAATCCCATTCACAAAGGCATTGCCTTCATGACTCAGTCCAAAATTCACCTCCAAAATTTTAAAAATATTTTTAACTTGCTTGTTTAAAATCTTATGTAACATGTATATGTTTTGATCATAACAGTTCACTGCTCTTCCTACCTTCTGGTGACCCTCACCCCATCTCCCTCCTAACTGCTTCACATCCTCCCCTTATTTACTGGTTTTTTGTTATTAATAACCCCTGACTGTAATTAATTCTTCCCTGTGTGCCTAGGTGTGAGGCCATCCACTGGGCATGATCTTTAATACAGTTTAATACAGTTGCCTTGGGGAATTAAGATTTCAGCATACAAATTGGTGGCATATATGAGTGGGAGAGAGGGGCAGACACAGGTAGAGACTGGAGCAGTCTAACCTGTGGTGAAAAAGACAGCCTCTCAGGGCTGTGGGGATATATTAGAACTAGAAGGGCTTTGAGCTTGGGGGTGGGGGCTTAGAGGGGTAGCCAGTGTAAACGGTGTAAAGCCAGTGGAAAGCTCTGGTGGACCGAGTGAAGGCCATGGGGGAGCTGTCCGTCCTTAGAAGTGTGCTTCACTTGCTGAGTTTTGTGACTTATCCAATATAATACACTTGAGGTGGGAACACAGCCACTTCCCAGAATGCCCTCTGGGTTGAGCACAAACCTGTTTCTCTACTGTCCCTTATCCTCTGACAGGGTCCTTGTTGGGTGGCCACTAGGTGGCGACCTGTTGTTCCAGACAGGGCCGCTGAGCCCTGTCTTCCTATTGACATGAGCGCTGAGTTTACAAAGAGCCCCTATGATAGATGCCCCAGTACTACTGGATACACGAGGTGGAATTTTGGATAGATGTTTGATCTCATTTAAAATAGGAGACTTGCTCATTTCTCACAGTTGGACATGAGTTGCAGGTGTCTCTCTCTAGGAGAAAGGTCACCCAGACCTGGCCTGGGTCTTGTTTTGCTTTCACACACTGTTCTGCCCCAGCACCCACACCCACTCTGTTCTCTCTCAGCAGCTCTCTCTGTTCAGGTTTCTGGACCTGAATCTATTGATCAGGACTAAACAGCCATCTAAATGTTTGCCTTGGGTTTCCTTTCTAGTGATGACTAGGAGCTTACGTAGCTTTGGATGGACTAGCTTCCCCCTCTCCAAGCCCTCCCTCAGTGTTACTAATATTAATTTTTTTTTTTTTTTTTTTTTTTTTAGTTAATAGGATCTTGGTTCTGCAGTAGTACACCCAATGCCAAATAAGCCTAAGCCAGCTGCCACTCTCGTGTCCCAGCCGTACCTACCCCCATGCTGCCTTGGGTGTTTTTCTCGTCTCTGCCATCCTCATTTGGGTCCTGACACTAGGTCTATAGTTAGACTCTCAGCTTCTCAACTCTTTTTCTTCCTTAGCCCAATTTTGAGAGATCTGAAGAGCTGTCGAGGGTGCAAGCCTGGTCTCTCCCATGGTAGGAGGTTGCCTTTGTTGTTTGTAGGATTCAATATAAAGTTTTCACATTGGACTGTGGGAGACTTGCTATTCTTTTGGTTTTGAATGAGTGAGTTCATCAAGTATATCATAGCAAGTGAAAGTAAAAGAATAAATATAGTTAGTAACAAACATCAAATTGAGGGCTCAAGCTCTCCAGCAGAATTGATTGTGGAAGCCCCTTTAAAGCAGCTAGTGGTATTCCTGATGGATTCCTGACAGAGCTGAGTCTCCTTGGTGAGCTTCCAAGTAAAAGAACAGAAACGCTAGGCAAGTAACGTCATTAAGTCAGGAGCTCACCCATCCCCCAGACACTGACTACGAAGCCCCACTAAGGCATTGGGTCCTGATTGGGTGGCCCAGGTAGAGCAGCTGGAAACCCACTGGAGAAATTGAGGCAGTCCTGGAGAAATTGAGGCAGTCCAGTGGAGCTCCCTCCACCCCACCCTGAGCTTCCAGCCTTTCACTCCCTTTGGCACTTTCCTACTACTGAGTAAACAAACTATGGACTTCCGTGGAAAAAAGCTTTGTCTTCAAGCACTCTTTAAGGGCACCTTGTCCGCTGTTCAGTTGTTCTCCATAACCCCTGCCACACTTGGGAATGCAGCCCATCCCCTTGACAGAGATGATACCTTAGAGTGTTTGAGCAGGGGCTGTGCAGGATGGGGCTGAGACCAGAGGACAGTCCACCCCTCTTTCAAGAGGCAGCTTCTCAGTGAGTTCAGATGGTACATGACACTTCGCCAGTACACCATTCTTTTTATGGTCAGAGGAGAACTTTGTAGAGTCAGTTCTTCGTACTGTTAAGTGAGTTCCTGGGATAGAACTCAGGTCACCATATTTGTGCAACAAGCACTGTTACCCCACCTCCCATCTTGCTGGCCTGGTTCTCATTTTTTTTTTTTTTTAAGGCTTGCATGTTGCAAATAAAGATAATTTGTAAAAATAACTAATTAATGTGCTTCCTTATCAAAGGTAAACAATGTTACTTACTGGTAAAAACAGGGTGTCATCAGCAGGACTCCCTGGAGAAACAGCTGGTTTCAAGTTTGAAGCAGAGAAAGAACAAAATGGGGGCTGGGAAATTCTGAGCCAGAGAAGGAGGAAATGTACAGAGATTGGTGGGCACACATCAGAAGGATGTGGCCAGGTTCAAGGGCCACCGCCCAAACTGGATAGATCTCATTGCAGAGAATCAAGTCAGCAATGGATGAACACACTGAATTTAAAAGAAACAGCAACTCTCTAAGTTCACAGTGTGAGAACATTGTTGTCCAGGGCTCCTCACAGGAGGATGGTGGGTCAGGAATCCATGTGCTGTGTCTTTAAGTGTGACCCTAGCAGGGATGTAAAGCTGCTGCTTGTAGGTGGGGTGTTCAGTGGCCATCCAGCCCTGCTGCATTTGCTGCTAGGAGAGGCATGTGAGATGTCAGAGGCCCGGGGCTGGAGGAGGTGCTTGCAGTGGCTAGGACCCCTGGACAGGTGTCTTATTAGGGGCTGCTGGAGAGCTCTAGCAGAAGGCATGAAGGACTTTCAGTGATGTACCTGAATGTCACCATGTCACAGTCAGGATCAGTGTTTCTGCACTAGTACGTCTGATCTGTAAGTTTATTTACAGACTACTTAAGGGGAAATTGAGGCATCAGGAAAACAGCAAGTTGAAAAAAAATTGATGAACTGGGTAGTCACAGTCTTGAGGTGGCACCCACAGGCTACCTAGTGTTTCTTTCATAGCTAGGAGAGTATACTCAGGGTTTGGGGGGAAGGCCCAGTTGGTAAAATAATTGCTGTAAAGGGCTAGGATCTGAGTTTGAGTCCCAGGTCCCATGTTAAAAGCCAAGCAGATTCACAAGTATATACATGTAAACCACAGCACAGGGGAGACGGAGACACACAGGTCACTAGGGCTCACTGGCCAGCCATTCTAGCTTAATCAGTAAATTTTTGGCCAATAAGAGACCTTGTCTCAAAACATAAGGTATACAGCACCTGAGGAGTGGGACTTGAAACTGACCTTCGGCCCCCACATGTACACACACACAAGAACACAGAAGTAAATAATAAATGGAGAATTTGGAGCATGCTTCTCCCTGTGTTAATATAAATTAATTTCAGTGATAGGGAACAGCCTGATGTGGCAAGGTTCCTCATGGTGTGCCCAGAAAGGACATAAGAACACACAGTGCCATGTTCCTATCAGCAACATTCGTGATCACGGGGCCCCTCCGTGCCAGAGTGAGAGGCTATAAAGACAACTGTAACGGTCTCTAAACAGCAGCTACAAGGGCACTTTACAGAGCAGCTGGGGGCAGTGCAGGCTGTGTGCTAGCTGAGAAAGTAAACACGGAACTCTAAATGCTGTGAGGGATGATGGGAAATGTCATTGAGGCTTTCAGGTGGCACAGCACACACGTGTACACACGTGAGAAGAACATAAGTGTGAAGGGGAGTGTGTAAAGTTGTGCTGGGTATCCACTCTTCTGTGCCTTTAACATTTATTAAAAAATGCAGGAAGCAACTGGTCATTATGGACACAGTCTTGTTTCCAGCTTTTTATTCTTTTAGTTTTTATATTAATTACTCCAATTAAAAAAAAAACACTCAGGTTGTAATTTTCCTTTATTCTGTTTCCTAGATGTGATACAACAGAAAAACTCAGAACTACTTTGGATTACTTAAGATCATTATTAAACGATACAACAAACTTTAAGCTCATTTACAGATACGCGTTTGACTTTGCACGGGTGAGTTCTCTGGAACCTGTCCAGATGTTCCCCTCTCCCTCCCCTCTTTTATTGCCTTTGGAGATTTGCTTTTTACACCACAGCAAAGACCTTGAAAAGTTACTCCCAGGGCATGAGCTAGTGTTTCTAATACTTTGGAAAACTGATTCTGGACAAATGTGTATGTTAGCTAGAAGCTCCCGTGGCTGCCACTGAACAGCTCCTGAGATGGGCTTAGAAGCGAGTTGTGTGCGAGCCCTGTACCTGGTGCCTAGAACTGTTAGATAGTCTTGGAAAGGCCACCCGTTTTCATATAACAGACTTTCTCCCCTAGAGAGACTAGAACAGTGACTGTAGCTAATCCAGTTTCACTTTGAAGGATGTCACAGGAAAGAATGTGAATCCAAGCCAAACCTGATTTTGTGTTTGTTGATTTATCGATTCAAATCCATGCTTGTGACACGGGTGAATAAAAACCTGGTCACTTTAGGGAATGAATTCCAAAGGACTTGGTGGTGTGTTCATGGAGACCTGGCCTCAGCCCTTATAGCTATACTTTATTCTGGATTAGTACTTCTCTGGGTGTGTGCTGGGTTTACATGACCAGACTTTGCTTGGCAGTATTTGTTTTCTTTCTTTCTTTCTTTCTTTCTTTCTTTCTCTCTCTCTCTCTCTCTCTCTCTCTCTCTCTCTCTCTCTCTCTCTCCCTCCCTCCCTCCCTCCCTCCCTCCCTCTCTCTCTC
>JADRCD010154418.1:0-10917 GCA_019843815.1 Montemys delectorum | reverse complement strand
CACACACACACACACACCTATTCACACATACATCCCTGTTCACATACACACACCCCTATTCACACACACAACCCTATTCACACATACACAAACACCCCCACATACACCTATTCACATACATACACACACCCCTATTCACACACACGCAAACACACCTATTCACACACACACACCTATTCAAACACACATCCCTATTCACACACACCTATTCACACACACACACAAATGCACACACATGGAGAGAGAGAGAGCGCGCGAGAGATGCTTACTAACAATAACAAAATGACACAACAAGGGTTCATCTCACTCTAGTAAGAGCGGCTATTATCAAAAAGACTTCAGATACTAAATCCTAGGAAGGACGCATGAGGAAAAGTCTTCCACTGGGGGAGGGGGGCGGTAAGCTTTGCATCCTTTGAGGGGAGAAGCCTTGTACATTGTCAAGAGGATCTAAACTAGCCAGCCATCGTGGAAAACAGCACAAAGATCTCTAGGAACCTGAAATCGAACTGACACACAAGCAACTCAGTTCCAAATACACAGCAAAGGAAAGGACAGCCATGTGCCACCACAGCACCTAATGGCACCTCAGTGTCCACAGCAGCCAAGGAAACAAGGCCCAGCACCTGATGGACGGACCAAGAAAATGGGCTCCGTGGCCGATCTCCTAGAGCGCGTGAGCCAAACAGTGGTTACCAAAGGTTTGAAAGAGCAGGAGGTGAGAAAGGATGGGGAAGCTCAATCCATGGGGTGGACGAGCAGAAGGCCCTGGGACCATCTGCACCGTGTGGGCACGACCACAAAGAGTGTAGCCACTTCAGCTAAGAATACTGTTGTGTTTGTTTTGAGACCTACCGTGCAAGACACCGTGCTAAGAGAGTAAAAATTTAAGACGATCTTACCAGACAAAAGTACTTCAGATGGTTTGCTTTGCTGATTAACTTGACTTCATTTTTCTCTTAGGTTCATGAATTACATTTGTACTCCATATATATATATATATATATATATATTATACATATTATATATATATGAACTATATATATATATTGTTCATTTACAGCAATTAAAAAAATCAAGCTCAGATCCTTGTCAAGTGAGTTCATTTTAAACTTCTATCTTTCTATCAAACATATTCATGTGAGCATCAGAAAAGGGCAAAAAAAAAAAAAAAAATCCAAAAAGCACCTGATATAAAATAAACAGTGGAGTAAAGAATCAAAGTGCACACTCACACCTGAGAATTCGCCCCAAACTGTGAAGGGCTCATCTGGAGGAAGGAGCAGAGTAAGCATGATGAGCTCGGAAGAGGGTTCCTGACAGCTCGAAGTTCACAGAAAAGATTAAAGTAAAGTTTTTACGAAGACTTAACGAGGGCGAAGTAGGCACTCTTAGATACCGTCCACACACTCGGGAGACAGTGCTGTTCCCAGGCAACCTAAAACTCTCGAGAACTAGATCCCCAGAAGCTGAAATTGCTACCAGCACCAGACAGAAGCTCCACTTGTGCCTGTGATCTAAATACAGAGCAGGGTCTGAGTAAAATCTCAACGTGTTCACCACCGCGTCAAGGAAAGCGCAAAGAAGGCTACATAGCCGCAACACTAAAACCCGGCAACACGCCCCAGAGAGATACTCAGGGCAAGACATTTTGGTTTTGAAATTAAGGTCTAAGTTCACAAGAATGTTTCAAATTATCTCCTACATAGAGAAGTCTATCATCAATCCTTCAAGTGTGCCAAATAGCTAGAAACAATGCTCTTATGTTTTTAAGTTAGCATTTCAATTTTACATTAATAGAATATATCTGTACCTCCATCTTGGCATTTGTCCACCGAGGTATTTCCACAACCATATTAAACAAAGTCTGTAATTAAAAGAAAAAAGAACATCACCATTATCTGTCTTTCTTTCTTTCTTTCTTTCTTTCTTTCTTTCTTTCTTTCTTTCTTTCTTTCTCTCTTTCTTTCTTTCTCTTTTTTTTTCCAAGACAGGGTTTCTCTGTGTAGCCCTGGCTGTCCTGGAACTCAGTCTGTAGACCAGGCTGGCCTCGAACTCAGAAATCTGCCTGCCTCTGCCTCCCAAGTGCTAGTATTAAAGGCGTGCACCACCACTGCCCAGCACATTACCATTTTCTATTCAACTTTTCTTTCTTTTCCCTTGGCATTTCGGGACTGTGTGCTAAATGAAAATCAGTGCAGCCTCTAATGAAAGAATAGTGTAAGTTTCCATCCCACACATAAAATGTTTCCTTCCTGGCTTTTGCATGCACCCATGCTGTAACTCCCTTCTTGCAGTTATCGAGGCTGCCGAGCTCATGGAGGCGGCACACTTGTGACTACCACTGCATGGCACGAGCGGTCACCCAACACTTGGAAGCACTTTTCAGGGCATCGACAGTACTAGAAATTAGGACATGAGCTCTGCTTCAGTTGTTCATTTTGAGACAAGAGTCTTACCATGGAGCTCTGGCTAGCCTAGAACTTGCTATGCAGGCCAGGGTAGCCTTAAACTACAGAGATCTGCCTGCCTTTGCCTTCTGAGTACTAGGGTTAGAAGCATGCGTCACCACACCAGGCAGGAAATGAGTTTTGATATTTACTTTCCAGCTAACCTAGAATGACAGACCACTTCTGCTCCACTCCTGGCAATGTGGTTAAAATATCATTATGTAATATAAAGGAACACACACAGAAAATCAAGGAGTCGAAAATGCTGGAAATGATCAAAAGAATATTTGTATCCATGCTATAACCATAATCTAAACTGAAAGCTATCACTATAGGCTATTAGAAAGTTTATGAGGAGTGAGGGCTTAGACACACCTTTCTAAAACAAATTTATCTGGATCAGAGTCCTCGGCATTCCAAAACGACCATGGCTTCTTTCCCTCACCTCCATACTTTGTAGAATGTTTAACTGAAGGAGACTAAGTCAGTGGTGGGTAAGTACAATTCTCACAGCTTGTCCCACAAAGAGAAAATCTTAATCTTTAAAGGCAGCTTGCAAAAATACTGTGTTTAATGGCAACAATGAATCAATCATGGGAAGCAACAGTTTAAAGCAGCAGTGTCCAAAGCCTGGCCCAGCCCGTGCCAGTCTGTAACTGTTAGCTGAGCGTTTAGAAGCATTTGTAGATCACTGACTGTGATGTGTATAGCTACTGAATCTAACCAAAAAAAAAAAAAAAAAAAAAAAGAGCTCTGTAGACATGTCCATCTACAAAACAGTCCCATGCCAAAGGGTTGGGAACACTGAGAAGGGGGAGCAGAAAGACCATAAGCACCCGAGGCCAGGAAGTCTGCTGGGAGACTGTCTCCTAGTGAGGTCAGAAGCTAATGCATGAAGTCGCACCAACGGGACTGTCCAAGTGTCAGGCAAACAGGAGCTACACCAACAAACGTGCCAAAGTGGATGGGGGGAAGGGAAGAGGTGGGGCAACACAAGGCCTCAACCCTACACAGGCAACTGAGGAAAGCTGGGAACAGGAGAGGTGGCAAAAGTGCATCAATTAGTTGTCCAGTGCCAAATGACCAGCCCTGAAACTTGAACAAGTAACAGTATATGGACTGAGCAGGTAGTATTTATATATAAATATATGTATAATATATGTTAATATCATATAATATAATATCAGTTAATGAAAGAAGAGGACATAGATTTTAGGAGAGTGGGGAAGGGTATATAGGAAAGTTCGCCGGGAGAAAAGGGAGAAATGTAACCATAATCTCAAAAATTAACCAAAAAAATTAGAGCTTAAATTATATATTTCAACATTTATTCTGATGTGTTTAAAAAGGCATTCAGCTACAACAAATATGAACAAACAAACTAACCAACCTAGTCTTTGATCACAGATTAGGAAAGCAAAACATTTAGTATCTCTCTACCTCGCATATATAAAAATCGCTGGGTGAGCTTTAACAAACAAGCAGACAAAACCAAAAACAGATTCCTTAGGCCTGCTGCCTACCTGTTCAGTTCAGCTGGTCTAGGGCCAAGCCAGGGAGCTGCTATTATTTTTAAAAGCTCTCTGTGGAATCTTAATATAAGGTCCTAGCTGGCTTAAAGCACGGCTCACCCACATTCTGGGACTTCCTAAGAGAAACAGACGCCATGAATTTAAAGAATGCCACTTAGTAGCTTTTCTTTTCTAATTAAAAATTTCTAGATAAGACAATGTTTTGGGAGGTGAGAGCACGAGCCCCAGAGAAGGTGAACGAAGCTCAGGCTGAGAGCTCACGCCTATAGTAGCGACCTTATACACAGCCCGCTGTTCTGCCTCATCCTCTATGGTCTTTCATGAGGGACCTTGTGCCTGTTTAAATGTGTCTAAGAAGCTCTTAAAGAGAAAAACCTAAGTAGATGGCAGATGTTTGCACACCACCCTCATCCCTGAGAGCCTGGCTGTAAGAGCACAAATGTAGACAGATGAACACAAGGAGGTGACGGGGGGGGAACAGGCTGGCTGACAGCTATACAATCTGAGTTGGGTCAAAAGAGCAACAGATTAGGAACAAGTCTGAAATGTGAGCCTGCAAGCCACTCTCTTGGTCACCATTTACACTTGATGGCCAGGGCTCATGCCACCCGCCTTTCTTGTTTCCGGCTGCAGAGTACTCTCCCTGTAATTCATCAAAGCCAAGGTCAGTCTTGTCTACTGAAGATTGGCATTAATTATAAGTCCACAATTGCCTACCATCATTTGTCAGATAATCCAAAAGACGTACTTCAAATCAGAAATATGGCAGGAAAGCCTGACCCCTCCTTTAGTCCTTTTCCTTTTCTTTTTCCCCTGGGGAGCGGGTGGCACTTAATAGAAAGAAATAAAAAAGAAAGACTAATAGCATAAGACAAAGCAGTCACTGAGCCTCCTGTGTGGGGGGTAAAGAGAGACTTCCCTCCTTTCTTCTCTGATGAACTTTCAGATAAACACCAATCACTTCCCAACATAGAATCCGTAGTACGACAATCAGATTTTAATTTGACGTTCTGAACTTGGAATAAATTTTTTCCCACTGAAAAGACTGTTTCAGACTAACATGCTCCTTCTCTTGGAACTACAGAGCTTCAGGTAGCCTGCATCTCACCACCCATCTAAAGTATGGTTCTTTCTCACACTGGAACTGAAAACACAGACTAACCAGACCCCATGGCGCAGAGACTCTCATCAGCAGAGACGCCAAAGGGTCCAGACTCTACACTTGGAACAAGCACTGTAGGGTGTCAGTGTGGGTGCTTCCCAGGCGGTCTGACGACTGCTTTAAGAGAACAGAATATGGTCAGCGGGCAAATGGGATAGGAATTTGACAGCCCTTGTAGCTGTGCTCCAAAGAGAACTCGAAGGTCAGGAGCAGTAACTTCATCTGCAGAGGCAAGGAGCCGTATAAGAGCGAGGAGGCAAAGGCTAGCAGGGAAACCCGCACCCAGAGCGAGAGGGGGGCAAAGAGCCAATCAAATGTGTTGGTCCTAAGTAGTAACTAAGGAGGCACATAATTAAAAGACACATTTGGAATCAATTTATTTTAGCATGTAGCTGCTGTATCTATTTTTCTACTTCCAAAAGACTGCTGTGCCTTAATTCTAAAAGAGACCCTCAAACTCTTTTCTAATTCAATGTAAAAGAGAAATAAACTGGAGCAGGAAGGGACAGCTCAGCGGGTGAGAGCCTGCTTATATACATGTTAGAAGAGGATAAAATAATGAGTTTTATGATATGAATATTTTACCACTGTAAAAAAGGTTAAACAGTGATTGTCCCCAGATGCCTTTAAAGAGACATCAGGAGGAAATCATCAGAATCCACCAAAAAAACATCTTGTAGGGGAAAAATTACAAGCAGTTTAAGAATGTAAACATATCAAGGCCATTAACAGACTGTAAAGAGTGACAGAGGAGGCTGGAGGAATGGCTTTGTGGACTGGAATATAGGCTGCTCTGCGAGGGGACCCAAGCTGGCTTCCCATCCCCCAGGTCTGGTGACTCACTGCCATCTTAGTGGGATCTGCTGCCCTCTTCTGGCCTCCATGAGTACCAACCTGCATGCATGTGCACATAAACACACAAGCATAGGATAGTCACAAAATGAATTTTTAAATGATTCAAAGAATAAAAACCTTAAAATATACCTTATATTCATCATTTCGTGCCTTTTTCCTGGGAATGTCGTGTTCCTGTAAGAGCAAAGATGATAATTATGACTGGAACATTTTATAAAGGAATGCAGGATGCACAGGGCACAGCATGGGAACAAAAACATGCCCACTACATTCACGTGTTACTAGCCACTGTCTAGAGACCGGACTCAATGGAGAACCTACGAGTAACAACTGGGCAGTTTCTCCCTCAGCATCAAATGAACAGAGGATCAAAGTATTTGAAAAGTAAATGATAGGAAAATCTAAAGCCCTTTCACGTAACTTCCCAAGTCTGTCTGGTGCAGGCAAAGGATCAGCTGAGTGTATAAGGAGAGACTGGCAGTTCCAGTGACTGCGCCACAAACAGCCATTTCATTATTGAAATGAAACTCCCGGGAGCCTGACTAACAAGCTGTGAAAGTGCTTGGCTATACCTCCTGCCTGTGAATTCTACCAAGGTGTGATTACTGCGCTGCCACTAAGTACTTTTAAAATTAAGCCAAAGTACATGGTGGGGCGGGAAGAGAAATTATGCCATTCACAAATGTTCACTGGGTCTATGTAATGTACATAACAAAATGAGTACTAAGAAAGAACCAAAACAAACAGAAAATGATTATCCCAAGTCATGTTGCCCTAAAACACTATCGTTGTTCCGAAAACTCTACATCCTATAATACAAGGAGCAAAAATTGTAATCATGACTGGCTCAAAAATAAGGAAAGCTGCTTATATAAAAACTGTGTGGGTTGATCTCTGCACCACTAGAAGGTACTGGCCTTTTGCTTTATAATTTATCCTGTCCTATCCTCAAAGTCCACAAGTGATATGGACACAGTTGTGTGTCTGTCTCTGTTGCACACTCACCCCTACCCACATTTGTGACCAAGGGCAAGGTTTGGAACTCTATCCAAGGGTAAGTTAGTAACAGTAGCTGCCCTCAGAGCTACACTCACACATGGCAAGCATTGGGCACTAGCCTAGCTGTCCTAAGGCTTCAGGCCCCCTCAGCTCTCCCTTCAGCAGTGGCTCTGACACGCCTAGCTCACCGACATCCTTCCAACTGTCAAGGGCTTTTAAAGGGAGAAGCTAACGAAGCGCCAGGTCTTTCCAGCCTTAGATTTCTGCTGTGGATTGGGCAGGGGAAGGAACTCCATGGTCAAGAAGGCCAGCTCCAAACTTGATTCCGACACTTGCCAGCCACAGGCTGTCACACAAACCAATGAAATGCCTGCTGCCGTACGGCCGTTGGGCACCATAATGGCAACTTCCATGAGTTAAAGAAAATAGCACGTTCCCGTGGTAGCCAGCACACAGAAGTCACCTGCAAATGCTAACTGTATTATGATTCAAAATAAGCACATTAATTTCCCACATTACTACCCTTGAAACTTTAATTCATACTGCAGTCTAAACTTCATAGACCGCAAAAACCCCCTTTCTTCTGGCCTCACACAAATTTTAATTTAGAACGGGGGCTTACTGCCCCACTCTAGCTCCTTGGTTTCTTCTGCCTGCCTGCCAACCACATTTTCACTTTAAAGGCATTTCTACAAAAACATTTTTGGGGCACTAGTGAAGTATTTTGATACTACCGTGTACAGGAAGTTTTTCATCCCCCAAACAAGTAAAAACAATACCTCATTCCAGTTCGCCTTCAGAGGAATGTCATGGAAAGGGGAGATGTAGTGACCAGCTACATGCTCTGCAAAGGAAAGGGCCACAGAGTTACTGCTGCGCACGCTCTGCTCTGTATCGCAAAAGACCCTCGTCAGCTTTAGAACTTGTATACTTTTTGCAAAGCTAACTTCACACCGTAAAAGTTTAATTTGGCTTTGGAAACCTGTTGCAGCCTGAGAGAAATATATGCCAACTAACCCATACTCAGTCGCTGAAACCAGTTAATTCAATATTATGTCTGGCTTCAAACACCCACTGCACAAAATATCTAAAGTAGACTAATATTCCAAGGAGGAAAAATCTGACTTTGAAAAGAGACCCATTACTAAGTGAATTAGTCTAAATCGATATCCATTTCCATAAGAGAACTAACAGTATAACCTGCAACTTCCACCTGCCATCCGGAGGAAGAAAGGTCCAGCCAGAGGTGGCAAAGGCTGATGAAAGGCCAAGGTAACTGATTAATAAAATTATTGCAAAATGGTTGGCTAAGCAACACATAAACAAGTCCTGACTGCAGCTCAATAAAAGCAGGGGTGTGCAACGTAACACACCTCTCGCACACTACCTCACTATGATTTTTATGCTCCCCTCCCCAGGCCATGAGCACTTATTATGAGGACTCAATTCTGAGGGAAAGTGTTCTTGTTGGCTCTTGTGTCCATCTGCTTTGTTACACTTTATTGAATTCCCTGCAAGGAAAAGGTAGCTAACACCTTGCTGGCATTTAGTAGTTATGAAATAAATGACTCATTACGATTTCATTTCCCACTTCCCTACCCTGGCGACAAGGTAACTCCTGTACAACATATGACACATATGGGAAAGGCTAAGTGCAAAAAATAAATCCAAGTTTTTCCTCCCAGACCCTGCTTCCTGAATGACAACCCTGAGACTAACTATTATTAACAAACACCTAGGACTCAAGCTCCGGGTTGTTCTCTGACTTGCTCTTAACTTACCATCTCTTTTACTCTCACCTGGGTTCAGCTACGTGGCTGCTTTCCTTTCCTTGTCTTCTTACATCTGTCTCCTCAGAGTTCCTGGGACAAATCTCCCCTTGATTCTATCCTGAGGTCAGCTACCTGCTGGTTTACAGCTGTCTCGGGACAAATCTCCCATGCCTCTATTCCCCAGAATTCTCTCTATTTATTGACAGGGGATGCTTATAAGAAGAGATCCTTTCTACAGCTGAGGAAGAGCACACGGGAAGGAGAAGACCCAAATACAAATGTTTGGTCTTTTATTATTTTATGATACTGGGTGTCTTTCACATGTGTGTGCGACATGAAGGCCTGCTGCCTGGTGTGTGGCATCCATGTGTGTACAGCACATGAAGGCCTGCTGCCTGGTATGTTGCGTCCAAGTGTGTACACCACATGAATGCCTGCTGCCTGGTGTGTTGTGTCCATGTGTGTACAGCACGTGAATGCCTGCTGCCTGGTGTGTTGCATCCATGTGAATACAGCACATGAAGGCCTGCTGCCTGGTGTGTTGCATCCATGTATGTAGACCACGTGAAGGCCTGCTGCCTGGTGTGTTGCATCCATGTGTGTACACCACATGAATGCCTGCTGCCTGGTATGTTGTGTCCATGTGTGTACAGCACATGAAGGCCTGCTGCCTACGGAACTCAGAAGAGGGTATCAGATTCCCCAGAACTGAGTTAATGCGAAGTAAACCTGGGCTCTCTGAAAGAGCAACAAGTGCTTTTAACCAATAAGCTGTCTCTCTGCTCTCCATTAATACTTAAATATTCAAATTCTCATTTTTCTGATATTTTTTGTTTTCCTATATCCTAGGCTTCCTTACGGTAATTCATTTGGTAATTATTTACATATGCTTTTCCAAACACCATTCTATGTGCTAGGAATACAAATTCTAATTTCCTGCTCTTATGCACATTATATTCTAGTGGGAGACAGGAGTGATGGATATGTATTAAACTAGCACGAAAGGTTACTACCACAAAAGAAAAAAAAAAGTAAACAGATCAGGGCAGAAGAAGAGAATAAGGTGAGTCTGGATGGCCGGGAGGTGTGGCCCACACGAGCGGCGGGTCCACAGAAGCCTGAAGGAAAGCAATATAGAGGGAGGTGCCGAGGAGAGAGCACCACAGACCTGAAACCCCAGTGAGGCCAGCCAGGCAGGAACACAACAATCAAAGGTCGCAAAATGGTTGGTGTTGAAATCGGTGGCAATGTCTAGCATCTGATCCCAAAGAACCTTGCCTCCTGACATAGTCCTTCATATATTTTTTTTAATAAAATAGAAAGCACTCTGTGTTTCAACAGAGCTTGTGTGTTTTAGAAGGGATGATGTGTTTTCTGTAGAGCAAAGGGAGAGAGTCAGGGACTGTTGCAATTGGCCAGCTGAAGATGATGGTGACGCAGAGGAGGTGACGAGGATGACCTCCGAGACAGGAAATATCATTGGGCTACTTCTCAAAAGCTGAGCTGGGGCTGGAAGATGGCTCAGCAGTTAAGCTGCTCTTCCAGAGGTCCTGAGTTCAATTCCCAGCAGCCATATGGTGGCTCACAACCATCTGTAATGGGACCTGATGTCCTCTTCTGTCCTGTCGTCGTGCAGACGTTCGTGGAGACATACATGAAAATGAAGCACTCATATACAAATTAAATAAATAAATCTTAAAGAACAAAACGTATCTCAAAAACAAAACAAAACAAACAAACAAACAAACAAACTATAAAGTTGAGCTGGATATGTCCCAAAGGCTATAATGCCAATGAGCTAGATGTGGGACCCAGAGCAGGGACAAGTAGGTTAGAGGGGAAGGAGAGTGAAGGTTAGTTGAAGGCACACCACTGCAGTTACACCAGGCTCCACAGAACATTAGTGACTACAGCTAATAAAATGGGCTCTGTGACCCCCAACGCTAAGGCACACAGTGGAACCTCCCACTCATTTGACTCTGGTTGCTGATGGCTGTGTACCCAGAATGCATCACTGAGCCATTGTGACAGAGATGAACAGTTCACAGGACCTAAAATATTTCCCATGTGGTCCCTTACAAAAGCTTTGTCAACTCCAGAGCAGAGAGACATTGCAGAGACTATGAATTGAGTCTTGAGGCATTTCA
>JADRCD010154417.1:0-35576 GCA_019843815.1 Montemys delectorum | reverse complement strand
GTGTGAGTGCATGTGTGTGAGAGTGCTTGTGTGAGTGTGAGTGCATGTGTGTGAGAGTGCTTGTGTGAGTGCATGTGTGTGAGAGTGCTTGTGTGAGTGTGAGTGCATGTGTGTGAGAGTGCTTGTGTGAATGTGAGTGCATGTGTGTGAGTGCTTGTGTGAGTATGTGAAAGTGCTTGTGTGTGTGTGAGTGCATGTGTGTGAGTGTGAGTGCATGTGTGTGAGAGTGCTTGTGTGAGTGTGAGTGCATGTGTGTGAGTGCTTGTGTGAGTATGTGAAAGTGCTTGTGTGAGTGTGAGTGCATGTGTGTGAGTGTGAGTGCATGTGTGTGAGTGTGAGTGCATGTGTGAGTGTGTGATAGAGAGGGACAGTGACAGGAGTTGAGGGTAACAGGCTTACTGCTTCAGCAGCTGGCTTTGCCTTCTCTTCAAGCCAGAGGAGAAGTGACTCAGTGAGTGTAAAGGGACGGGTGGGGGTGGGGGTGGGGGGTGGGGGGGCGATGTGTTTTCATGGGCTGTTTGAGATGTTGGCCACTCCAGAAATCTGTCACTCTTAAATCTGAAGATCAGAATGCAGGGCAAACAGTCCTTCCCTTCAGGTCAAGCAGCTCCTAGTGCTGTGCTTGCCTTGAGGGTTGCTGCCTGGGCGTCTGTATTGTACTACATCCCTCACCTTGTACTTCCTACTGCACACAGTCAGGCACACAGTCAGGCGCTTGAGGTAACTAACCCAAGCTTCCCGGGTCATGGCTGGACTAGAGCTCTTTCATCTTGGTTATAAAGTACCTAACTGTTCTGTACGCTCGCCTGCCTGCCTGCCTGCTTGCTTCCTCTCTCTTTCTCTCTCTCTTTCTCTCTATTTCTGTCTTGAAACATAGTATCTCAAGCTAGTTTGGAACCTTATATATATCATATATGTGTGTGTGTGTGTAATCATATATATGAAATATGTATGTATATATATTTCATATATATTTATAATATATATGAAATTCACATATATTTCAGACTGGCCTTGAACTTTCATCCTCCTATTTCAAACTCTGATTGGAGAAATACTAGTGTAAAGCCGCAGAGCATGGTAGTTCTAAGCTAGGCTTCAGTGCGTCGGTGGCTTCTGATCTGGCTTTGCCACTCCCTTTTCTGAGGCCTTGGATAAATTATGTAACATCTTTGTACTTTATCTTCCTCCTCTTTAGAATAGGTTTAATGACACATTTCCTTAGATGGGCGGTGGTGGCGCATGCCTTTAATCCCAGCACTTGGGAGGCAGAGGCAGGTGGATTTCTGAGTTCCAGGCCAGCCTGGTCTACAGAGTGAGTTCCAGGACAGCCAGGGCTACACAGAGAAACCTTGTCTCGAAAAAACAACAACAAACAAAAAACAAAACAAAAGAAACTAACAAAAGATGTCTGTGTGGCTTGTCAGGTGCTGGAGTGTCAATATTCATGATAAGCACTCAGTAAACATTTGCTCTTAGGTTTTTGTTGTATCTAGGAGCCATTATGGAGATAGGGCAGAGTTGAGATTGCACTTGACAGTGTGTTTCCCACTCTTCATGCTGAGAAGTGAGATTGTAAAATCTACCTAGTTGATGGAACACAGAGAACATAGTTTCCTTTTGTTAAAGATAAAAGTTTGTCTGCATTGTATAGTATTTCTATTATTCAGACCAACTCAGAACCAGACTAGTGCAGTTCACCAGATTCTGATAGGAGCTGGCAGATGGCACCTCCCAGACAACCTCACAGGAAACGCCCCTCCCACACTGTGCTTTTTACTTCCTCTAAACAGTGCCTGCTGCCTGGTGTTTATCTCTGGGCACTCCAGGAAAGCAGGAGTCTGTTTTCCTTTCCCATTGCAGTGTCCTCAGTGCTGAGGACGTGGCAAGGCCCCCAGTGGCCTTCAGAAAGAACTGTTTACTGAATGAGCTCAACAGCATTGGGATGTGTTAATTATATGCAGGGTCTGGCCCTGCTTGAAATGAGCTCATCATGTAGGATGTAAACAAAAGTGCCATTTGAAAGATTCAGCTGCTGCAGAGCAGGGTGGCAACAACTGTGTTTGCAACCTTCCATGTTGATCCTTAAGGGGGTGGAGGGTCAGAGATGATAGCTCTAGAAGGGTGAGGAAAGAAGGTGGAGGTGATGGAGCAGGGCTGTTAGGTAGGAAGGTTACAAGTCAGAGAGGCCAAGGTCAGAATTGGAATGTATAATGAGGGAAAGTGACTGGAACATGAGGCCAGAAGATGGAGGCAAGGAGGGGCTGAGAAAACTTTAGGTGGTAGCTAGAGTCTAAGGGCTAACTCTGACCTGCCCTGAGTTTGAACTGGACTCTGAGGAAACCATGAAACTGGAAAAGGTTCTTTAAAATGTGTATATTATTGTGGTACGGTAAAAGTTACCACGTGATTGTCCAGTTCAGTGCAGGGAATGACTTCACACTGTTCACCAGTGTCCATCTACAGTACCTTCCTGTCTTCAAACTAAAACTACTTCTGAAGCTTTAAGTTGAACTGAGTGGCTTCAGTGAAAGCTGGTATGGTTGGGGTTGGAGAAAGGAGCCTCTTGAAGTAAAGACAGAACACGATCTGAGCCCTCAGTGTAGTTGTCAAAGTCCTTTAAACCCATAGGATCTTCATACTTTTGTGAAACACCGCTCAGTTTACCTAGCTTGGCAAGGTTAGGTGCTGTAGCAGTGGAGCTCCGGAGAAGGAGTTGGAGGGCTCCATCTCAGCCTGGAAGTCATACAATGGCACGGCTTCAGCACGCTGGGAAGCTGTAATCTGAGGTCTAAGGGGCAGCCTGACTTGTTGGTACCTGAGGCATGATTATAGATCACACAGGGTCTAGTTAAAGCTCCTTAGGATGGCTGAGTCATCAGAAAGAGTAACCCTTGTCAGTGATGTCAAGAGCTGACACACTTCCCATTGCTCTGTGCAGTAGAACCTGATGGAGCTACAAGCATACGTTTTCAGTGTACAGGAGCTGAGCAGGAAAGTAAAAAGATTCAGTGCAATTAACCCATCGTACCCAAAGCATCCCAACGTACAGTATTAAAGTATTAAAGTATAGTATTAAAGTATTAGTGATACAGTGAATCCAAGGCTGAGTCGCAAATTCCAGAACATATCTACACATAAAATCTATCTCAATTCATGTTAACCATGTTCTTTAAAAAAAAATATTTATTATATGTAAGTACACTGTAGCTGTCTTCAGACGCACCAGAAGAGGGCGTCAGATCTCATTACAGATGGTTGTGAGCCACCATGTAGTTGCTGGGATTAGAACTCAGGACCTTCTGAAGAGCAGTAAGTGCTCGTAACCAACCGCTGAGCCATCTCTCCGGCCATTAACCATGTTCTTAAGTTCTTAGTGGCTGTGTGTGGTTTAGGTAACAGGACTACCAGTCCTGTAGTTTAATCCTTAGGATTCCATGGAAGGGCTTTACTTTGCCTTTAAAAAACAAACAAACAAACCTGGAACTTGCTCTGTAGACTAGGGTAGCCTCAAAATCACAGAGATCCACCTGCCTCTACTTCCTAAGTCCTAGGATTGAAGGCGTGTACCACCATGCTGGGCTTGAAGGGCTTCTTTTATAGTTGTTTTCCATTGCTAACATTTGCTTTGATGATTGTAGACTGTTAATCAGGATAGTGAAGTAATGCGGGAACACATATTTGGAGGAAGACTCTCATATCCTTGCAATGTGATCTTGTGTGACATTACTTAATTTCCTTGTCTTGGTTTCCTGATATATACAGTGAACACCATAGCACTATCCTTGTAGGGGTTAGGGAGGATTAAATGAACTGCTGCAGTGTAAAGAACCTACAAGATCTGGCAAATAACAAGTACTAAAGTATGCTCTGAAATGCTTAGTGGTTTTGTGTCAGTTCACTTCAGACGTTTTTGTTGTGGAGGCTGCGTTAGATAAGGGCTTACCAAACAAGTTTTCACAGGTGAAGAGAATGTTACGTTATCCTTTTATAAGGATTCTTTTTAATTGGTGTCTTTGGGCAACTAATTTTCTTGTTTGCTACAACATTTGGGTCTACCCAACAACTATAGGAATAGTGTAATTAATGATTAAATGATTTAGGATTCTAATTAAGGTATAGGAAAATTTTGAAGGGATGATTTAATCAACATTTTAATTGCCAGTACTGTTATAATTATGTTACTCTTTCTCTCTGAAATACTTCATTAGCCCTACTGTGTCTGGGGAGACTTTCTAGTTCTCATTTTTCTGATTTTTTTCAATTAGTATATTTTAACACTGAATTATTTTGAGTTTTACTTTCTATTCTTTGTAAATGAAATACGAGAGAATAGCAAAAATAAAATCAGAGTGTAAAAAGATGACCATTTAGCAGGACGAGAGGAGGAGGCCTGTGTTGTCTGCAGGGTGAGACGGGCAGGGTGGATAATAGGCATGTCTTGGTGTGGTTGTGTCTGCTGAGTGGATCCAGACTGCTGTGCCTAATAAGGCCATCTTGACAGACTCCTTGCCGCCCGGCTCTGCTTTGCTCTCTGCTCTGTCAGCTGGAACACTGCCTGTCCAATCCCCCATTCCTGTTCACAACTAACTCCTTTCCTGCCCAGCCTACTTGTTGCTTCCTTTGGGAAGTCTTTTCTGACCCTGGAGTCTGGGCTCCTCCCCATGGGTCTCATGGCACTTGGCAACCCCACATTGTAGTCCTCTGTTCTCTTAGGTCTCAGGTCCAGTGAGGAAGTAAGCCTTGGGCCAGTCTTTCTGACCTTGTGTGTCCAGAGTCTGGCTCAGGGCCAGGTTGGACTCAATAACATTTTCCTAATGAATAGAGAGTGAACCCGCAAATGTACCCAATTTATGTTATAAAAAGTAGCAGTTTGTTTTGTGTGAGTATTGATGTTTCCTGCCTATTGTACTATAAGCTTTGCCATGAACTGACAAGAAATGGGTAGCTTAATCTCAATCTTTTTAGATGAATGTTTACCTGTATAATTGAATATACTTCAAATATCTCTGTTAATAGAGAAAAGCCTATGGTCCAGTTGGTTTCCTGTTCTTTTAGAGGATTTCCAGGAATAGATACCTGACCCTGTATGACTTAGAAAGGAGAGTGGGACTTTTAAAAGTAACAGTAGGGGCTAAAGAGATGGTTCAGTGATTAGGGATCTAACACCTTCTTTGGGCTTCTTTTGGGCACTGGGAATGCAGTTTATGCTCAGATATATAGTCAGGCAAAACACATACAAACTATGTATATATGTGTGTATGTGTGTGATGTATGTATGTATGTATTAAATATATATTAAAAGTAGTAGTGCCAGCTGAGTGTGGTACCCACATCTTTAATCCCAGTACTCAGGAGGCAGAAAAAGGGTCTTTGTGAGTGTAAGGTCACCTTAGTCTACATAGTGAGTTCCATACCAGCCATAGCTACAAAGTAAGACCCTGTCCTTAAAAAAAAATAAAAATAACCCCTGGCAATGGGCAAAGAAACACCTTGTTTATGCTAGTACTTATCTTCCAGGATGTATCAGTCAGGGGCAGAGCAGATGGCAGTCCTTTGTTCGTCTAGCTTGATGCATGTCTTGGTGACCAAAGCTGTCTTATGCCTAGGACTCATAAAAATCAAATCAAATCAAAACCAGGCAGCACAGTTGGAGGAGGAAGACAGAGACCTGTGGATGACCTCACCACCTGCAGACCTGCCCTCTAGCACTTGGCACAGGCAGGCCGTAGACACCTACTTGCTGCCTCCACACAGCAAGGATGGAAGATGTCACCCAGGGATCCACCAGCTTCATGACCAATCTACATCAGGAACCATCACAATGTGTGTATGTGGTGGTCAGATGGGAGAGGAGAGACGTGGAGCAACTTAAGCATTGTAAAGAGAGATGGAACTGGAAACCTGAGGGTGGAGAGGAGTAGGCTGTTGTGAGTGGCCAGCCCTGCTACGTGAGGCCATGGTGAGATCCCAGCCTGAGATGCCTCTGTGGGCCATCTCTGAGTCCTTGGCTATGCAGTGGCAGGGGTCTGGGTCAAAGTCTGTAGCTCATATTACCACTAGAGAATCCCCAATGGGGATGTCTCTGGCTGGGACAGCCACTGGGGACCACGTGAATGTTCAGGGGCTGTGCATAACTGGCTCCACTGCGAACTAGACTAAGAGCTCTGGAGAACTGACCCCATCTTTCCCCACTGGCAGCACACAGGAGAGTGGGCCTTGCACCTCATCCAGATAGCACAGTGGAGCTGACCCTGGTGGCAGATGAGCAAGCTCTGAGGGTATGAGTGTGGGAAAGCTGACCCCTCCAGTTGTCTGCCATGGGGCAGCATGGACAGTGAGGTGATGCTCCTCCCCCCCGCCCCTTGCCACCTCTGGTTATGAGCTCAGAAGAGCCAGCCCTGCCACTTACCAACTGCAGCACTTGGCAGAGTGGGCCTTAGACCTTGCCTGGACTGTGATGGTGAGGTACAGGAGAGTTGGCCCCTGCCAGTCTGTCTGGTGTGAGGTGTCATGAGTACTCTGGCAGCTGGGAAAGCTATGTCTGTCACTTCACTGGCTGTAGCAGGCAGGCCAGCAGGCCCTGCACCTCACCTGGAAATAGCCTTGGTGGCAAAGGCATGGGTAAGCCAGGCCTGAGAGTGTGAGAGTCCCAGCCCCTTACAGCTGTAGCACTTGGGAGGGTAGTCCCATACCTTGACTGGGTATAGCCCAGTAGATCTTGCTCTGGAGGCTTAGGTGGGCGTGAGAGCAGGACAGCTGACCCTGGCTCCTGACCCTGGTGGTATAGATAAGGGAAAGCTGGCATGCTGTCCTACTTGGCTCTTACCTAGGCCCAGATCCAGAGCTCTGAATCTATATCATGTGGAAACGGCTGAGATGTGTGAAAGGGCCAGTTCTGCTGTTCTAAAGCTACAGGATGCCCATGACACAGGGCAGCAATGGGATGACTGGAGTAGTTCCAGTAAGGATCCAGTATTGGTGTCACAGGAGCCAGAGATCTCAAACCAGACCAATAACTCATTGCAGTGAGCATTTGCAAGTGAAGACGTGTGGATAGACTGTGAGACACACTGTGACACTACGGCTCCCTGATGAGGTGTCTGCTATGCTTTGTTGCTGTTGTTTATTTGTGGGTTTTACTTTGAGGGGAGGTTGCAAGGACAAAGGACAGATATGAAGGGATGGGGAGATGAGCAGAACTGGGGTCCACGATGTGAAACTCACAAAGACTAAAAAGTTAAAAATATATATAAATGAAATTAAAAGTAGCAATAGCAGGGTGTGGTGATGCATATCTTTAATTCTAGCACTTGGAAGGCAGGCAGATCTGTGTGTTGGAAACCAGCCTGGTCTACAAATTGAGTTCCATGACAGCCAGGGCTACGCAGAGAAACCCTGTCTCAAGAAACCAAAAATAATAAATTAATAATAATAACAACAATAATAAAAAGTAGCAATAGTAGCTGTTTATATTTTATTTTGAAATTATTTTTTTTAAAATATTTATTCTTGTGTGTGTTTTGGGGGTGATGTGTATATGGTACCCGTGGAGTCTAGAAAAGGGCATTGGATCCCCTGGAGTTGGAATTATAGGTGGTGGTGATCCACCCAATGTGGGTGCTGAGAACCGAATGTAACTGCAAGCTTTTCCACCCAGCCTCTTTGTTCCCAGAAATAACAACTCTGAGACTTAATTGTATGTGAATAAATGCTTGCGCCATAAGCTTTGGCTTGTTCCCTGACTAGCTCGTAATTTATTTAACCCGTTTATTCTATTTTATGTCTTCCATGTGGCTCGTTACCTCTCCTCAGGTTTATGCCACTGTCTCCTGCAGAGTTTGGGGTGATGCCCCATGCCTGATTCTTTCCCAGAATTCCTCTCTCTTTGCCAGAATGCCCCCTCCTATTTCCTGCCTCAGCTCATTGGTCATAGTTTTTTTGTTTTTGTTTTTGTTTTTTAAATTGACAAGTGATGTTTCCATACAGTTGCCAAGAGATTCTCTCTGCGGCAGAGCTCAGGTCTTCTGTTAAGTGCAGCAAACGCTCTTGCTTGCTGAGCCTTCTCTCTAGCCCCTACTCAGGCTTTAATGTTAAAATCAAAGGAAGCTACATCCCACAACTACATTGAATTGAAAAGTAAAATTTTCTGTATTGCCAACTTTTTTAATGTTACAACTAATTGTTACTATCAAGAAATTGTCCCTGCTGGACAATGGTGGTGCACTCCTTTAGTTCCAGTAATTGGGAGGCAGAGGCAGGCCAGTTCCCAAGTTCAAGGGCAGCCTCCATAGCAAGTTCTAGGATAGCCAAGACTACACAGATAAACCCTGTCATGGTTTATCTGTATAAACCATGTAAAAACAAAACAACCCCCCCACACACACACACATAAGAATTTGCCTCTAATAGTTTGATGTTATTGGCCAATATTCAAAGATGCCTGTGCTAGAGACTACCACATCAAAATGAGGCACTACACTGAATCTGAAGGATTTGAACTGGGTGGGGATTCTCATTTGGGGCCTCCAGCAGTCATTTAGATAGTACCAGGTTCTTCCCCACCCACCCACCCCCAATGGTCTGCCTCTACCTCAGTCCTGGTGTGATCTAAACTTACATGTGTTTTACTAGTGTTTAGAAAATTTCACAGAAGTTTATCAGTTTGGCCTTTGACCTCGGTATACAGTGATGTGAACACAGATAGTGCTGCTAAGATTGGTCAAAGGGTAGACTTGTGAAAACAGGGACGAGTGTGAGAATATAAGCTGAGGGCCTTTTAATCCAGCAGTCTGGAGGCTGCTCTGAGTTTGAAGCCAACTTGGTCTATAGAATGAGTTCCAAGAGAGCCAGCGCTACACAGAGAAACACTGTCTCAAAAAAACAAAAACAAAAGTGTAAGAATGTTTCCTGGTGGGCTGGGGAGATGGTTCAGCGGTTAAGAGCACTGACTGCTCTTCCAAAGGTCCTGAGTTCAATTCCCAGCAACCACATGATGGCTCACAACCATCTGTAATGGAATCCGATGCCCTCTTCTGGTGTGTCTGAAGATAGCTACAGTGTACTCGTATAAATAGAATAAATTTAAAAAAAATGTTTACTGGTGAGGCTCCTCTTGAGGTGTGGGTGTCAGACTAAGTTACTTTGTCCTGAGATCTAGGAAGGCCAAGAGGCCCTGCTTTGGTTATGTGAAAGGCAGTTCTATGCTTGTGGTTGAATCCATATTTCCAGAAATGTGTTTGTGTGTCAACTGTTTCACAGGGCATTGAGAGAAGTGTGAGTGGCCCAGGGGGGAAGATGAATATAGTAACCCAAAAATGGCCCGCACCAAACACTTGTTTTATAGGATGTGCTCACAGTAGTTGGCGTTCACAATAGTTGGCGCTAATTTTCAGCCTGGTGGTAGAAACATGCAAAACACATTTGTGGCTGGGTAGGAGTGTTTGAGAGTGCAGTCTTGAGAGTCAGGCAACTCTGATTTCAAACCTGGCTGTGCCACTTACTAGCCGTGTGACCTTTACGCAAATTATATAAACTTCTAGAACTCGTTTCCTCATTTGTGAAATAAAGTAATAGTGTCTGTCTCAATAAATTATAGTGTGGTCATACAGAGAAAAAATACATAGCCTAAAACAAAGTATACTGTGTGTACTCCTGAGGGAGCATGCCTAAAGTGTATCATTAGCTAAATACTAAACATTCAACTTACTGTGCCCTTGTTTAAAATAAAGAGAACATTTTAACAGTTCAGAAAAGGTATGAGAAATATATACTGGATGTGAAAAGTAAATAAGTCAAAAGAGACTTCATTTCCTGTTTGCCACTTTCAGAAAATTATGTCTTGTCATTTACAAATTAATGTGCTTTTCATTATTGATGTATCAAACCATTTTCCGCCATGCCATTGAGCCTGTTCTCTTCACATTAAGGATGTCTAAGAGACAGGTTTTGGTTTTTTTGTTTTGTTTTTTTTATTATATATGTGAGAGCACAGACATAGAGAGAGACCAGTTTTCAGGACGGTTAGCTCTTTTCACTGGGATTGGGGATCACACTCAAGTTGTGTAGTATGCACTTATAACAGCTGTGCCACTTAACCAGTCCAACTTAAATTTTATTCGTATCAGTGACTTTTAAGGGACTGGCAGGGGAATGTCCAGCTCTTTTAGTGCCCAAAGTTATTGTTAGGTACAGAAATTTAAAGGGGAGTGATTTGAGAGAATGCTGCAGAAGGTGTATGGCATTAGGATCTTGCTGTGTAGCCCAAGGTGGCCTTGAACTTTTTTTTTTTTAAGATTTATTTATTTATTGTATGTAAGTACACTGTAGCTGTCTTCAGACACCCCAGAAGAGGGCGTCAGATCTCATTACAGATGGTTGTGAGCCACCATGTGGTTGCTGGGGTCTGAACTCAGGACCTTCAGAAGAGCAATCAGTGCTCTTTACCGCTGAGCCATCTCTCCAGCCCTGGCCTTGAACTTTTTAAAACATTATTTTTATGTGTATGGGTATTTTGCCTTCATGTACCTCTGTGCACCACATGCATGTAATGACGGTGGAGGCCAGAAGAGGATACCAGATCCTTCAGACCTGAAGTTACAGTTAGGAACTGCTGTGCAGGTGCTGGGAATCAAACCTAGTTTAGTGTCTGTCTGTCTGTCTCTCCCCCCCGCCCCCCCCTCCTCTCTTCCTCTCTATTTTACTTTATTTATTTTGGTGGGCTCCCTATGTAGCCCTGAGTGACCTAGAACTCTCAGAGACCTGCCTCTGCCTCCCTAGTGCTGAGACTACAGGTGCATGCCACCAGGCCCATCCTGACATGCTGTTATGCCATATCAGGCTCTGTGCTAGACATTTCATAGACTCTAGTATTTAAAGTTAGGTAATTGAAATCTCTAAATGTAGGAAGGAAACAGCTTGCTGTGCTGAGAATCAAAACACCTAGATTGCAGTCTTGGTTTATTACTGAAGAGTTTGCTGATCTCTGGGCAGCTTCCTGTTCCTTCATCTATACGCTGAGGGAAGGGTGTTGGGTAGATAGTTGCTGGTCTGGCGCTGACATTTCATGGCTGATTTAAGCGTTTAAATTTAAATTCTCAGAGTGTTTCTTTGTTGAATTGAACACCTTTAAAAGGGTCGAGAAGGAAGCAATCCCTTGATCACTAACTCACATTAGAAAAAGAAAAAAAAAGTGTTTCTTCTTTTACACAGAAAAACATTAGTTTTAAGAAATTGAAGCACTGGGCTGTGGTGGGGCACACCTTTAATCCCAGCACTTGGGAGGCAGAGACAGGTGGATTTCTGAGTTCGAGGCCACCCTGGTCCACAAAGTGAGTTCCAGGACAGCCAGGGCTACAAAGAGAAACCTTGTCTCAAAGCAACAACAAAACCAAAAACACCAAATAGATACTATAGTCTCAAATTTGCTGCTTAACATGTGTGCTTCTCTTTTAATGAACTAGTATGAATACTACCTTTTATTTTTGTGTTGGAATATGGATTCTTATGAGAACATCCTGGGTACTGAGCCAGTAACAGCACAGAAACTATTGAGAAAGAGCTAAGACAAAGGGAAGGTGGCCTTAGCTCACTCCGCTTCAGCATGGGCGGTTACTACTCGCTGCAGGGCTTCTCTAGTTTATTGAACAGAGGAACGACTTGACCTTGGGGTGATCGGAAAGGAAGGTCATTTTTATGGTTGTAAGCCTTTCTTGCTTCTCTGGTTAGCCCTTTAGTGAGCTGAAGCAGGATTTGCTGCCCTCTCTTCCACTCCCTTCCCTAGTTGTTAAGCCCTATAGCACTGGCAGGCACAGGGCTAGTCAGAGCCTGGAAGTAGCTGGCCTCAATGGAACAACTGTAGCCTTTCTGAGCTGTTATGGTTAGCTGTGGTGCCTGGAATACGCATAAGAACCTTCATAAAAATGTTCTCATATTGCTGTTTGTAAAGTGATAATAATTTTAAGTTTAGTTATTCTGTTTGTGTATGTGTACATGTACATTTTCAGTTGCTTCATCATGTATGTGGTCAAAGAACAACTTGAAGGCATCAGTTCTATCCTGCTGTCTGGGTTCTGGGGATGCAGTTGGCACCTTTACCTGCTGAGCAGCAAAGTAACCCAGTGGGGAAACCACTTGCTACAACTCTGACCTACATGCACAAGCGCACGAACACTGAAGTGCCACCTCACATGCATCATATATATGAACAGTAATAGATAAATAATTTTAATAAATCTTCTGGAAGGGCATTGGATAGAAAACCAAACAGCACGGTGTTGAGCTAGGGCACGAAAGGGACAGCTTTGGGGACCTTGACAGCAAGAGTACTAAGGCCCTGTCTCATCCCTCTTTTCTTTGTGTCCACACCTATGCCAGTCTCTCCAGCTACTTTCTCTTGCTGCATCTCTGCATCTCTGGCATTCTGTCTCAGATTCTTTTTTTTTTTTTTTTTTTTCCGAGACAGGGTTTCTCTGTGTAGCCCTGGCTGTCCTGGAACTCACTTTGTAGACCAGGCTGGCCTCAAACTCAGAAATCCGCCTGTCTCTGCCTCCAAGTGCTGGGATTAAAGGTGTGCACCACCACTGCCCAGTTTGGATTCTTATACTAGTTTAGTATTAAGGGGTTATTATACCTGAGCTTGTTCTGCATGGGTCTGTTGTCAACAAAGCAGCTGGAGTGAGCTGGGAAATGTCTAAATGTGCTGGTCTTTGCATCCTCTTGGCTTCCTATCAGTCTTAGAAAAGCCTGACAGGCATCTTTCTCTCATTTACTCTCCTCTTAGTTTTCTGCTCCTGCAAAGGTGGACTCCTCAGGGAGTCTCACTCTTGCCTGGCCTTCATTCTGTCTCAGGGCCGTTACACTTTCTCCTTTGTGTGCTCTTCTGTTGGACTGTTGTCAGGCTTTCTGTCACCTCCTCCAGCAAGGCATTTGACCTTGGTGAGAGAAGAGTCTTCTGCAGCCCAGACTAGCTTTGTGCTGCTTCTCCTGAGTGTTGGGATCATAGGCACACACCACTATGCCTGGGCTCCGAGCTTCACCACCACGCCTGGGCTCTGAGCTTCACCACCACGCCTGGGCTCCGAGCTTCACCACCACGCCTGGGCTCTGAGCTTCTACTCACCTTCTTCAAGACCAAAACCACTCCACTGCCCATCTAGTCTGCTTGATGTATGTTTTCCGTAGTGCGTGCCACTGTCTGCTATACTGCATGTCTTACTGTGTCTTTCCCTTGCCTTCACACAACTGCTCAAGGGCCAGAGCCTTAATTCATCAGTGCAGTCCCCAGCACACAGTAGGCACTCATATTCGTGGTACAAAGAAAAGAATGTTTTTGGGTGAGCAGTGACAGGAGGGAAGCACCACATAAAACAAGCATGATCTCTGGGAGCTGAGTGCAGAGCAGAGGGGCGAGTCGGCATCTCAGTTGACGGCACCAGGATTGCTGTGAGGACCAAATGCATGTGTGTTTTACAGGCACTGGGAAGACGTTTATTCTTTTCCTTTGTGAAAAAGCAGGGCTGCTTAACTCCTAACATCCAGCAGCTAACCATTCATGATACAGCTTGTTTGGAAGATTATATACATGTAATGAGATGAAAACTCATATTAGCTATATGTTTTATTAATTTGGAATATAGAATTTCCTTTTTAAAAGGAATGGGGATAAACTTGTACGAGCGTACATGAATTTTTCTTGAGCTCAAAGCAATCTCCTTATCTCTGCCTCTTGCATGTGGAATTAAAGGTACACCACCATGCCCAGTAAACCTGGGCTTTATGAGGGCCTCTGCTGCCTGAGCAGACTCAGACCTCGGGGCTCAGGTCAGGTCGATACCCTCGATGGGCACAGGCCTGTATTCCCAGCAGCTTTGGAGCCTGAGGTAGGAGTACAAGTTCAAGGCCAGGCTGGGCAGCTTAGTGAGACAGTGACTTAAAATGTTAAGACTGGAGATATGATGGTAGAGGGCTTGCTTGCCTGGCATATGTAAGGTCCTAGGTTCAGTCCTTAGTACTGAATGAGAAGGGCATTCCTAGAGGCTGAAGGCACCAAGGGCTTTATACTTAGATGGTTCTGTTCAGTAGGATGTTTCTCTGAAGCAGTGTGGGCTATTAGATGCTTTCATTTTTATAGTGCCTCTACTGATTGACTGTTTATAGTCATGCCCAAAGTGTGTTTTTTTCAAAGCTACATGCATATTCTGTGTGTGAAGTGAGTTCTTTGGCTTTGTGTTCCTACCTGATAACTTTTGTGTAAAACTCAATGCACAATGTCAGGGGGAGGAAGAACTTGTCTCATTTGGTTTTGAAGTGATTGTGACTCTGTGGCCATGCTGTTTCCAACCTACACAGCAGAAATGTAGCCAACTCTGGGTTAGCTCCTACTCTCTGCTTCTTCCTCGTGTGACTTTGGACAATTTGGCCAGCCTGTAGAATGGGTCTCCCCAGAAACTGGCCCAGAAGTTGTTGGGAGAGTTAGATGATGTCACACAGTTAGAAAAAGAAGACCTACCCCTTCAGTAAGCACTAAAATAATGATGACTTTCTAATACTAAAAAATGGCAAAAGTCCTTTGGGGCTTTTGTTTGTTTGGTTGGTTGGTTTTAGTTGTTTGTTTGTGTTTGTTTTTATTATTTTGTTTTTTCCAAGACCTGTTTCTCTGTGTAGCCCTGGCTGTCCTGGAACTCACTCTGTAGACCAGGCTGGCTTCAAACTCAGAAATGCGCCTGCCTCTGCCTCACGAGTGCAGAGTTTAAAGGGAAGTGCCACCACCGCCCAGCTCAGGCTTTACTGTTAAAGGTGATAACCAGGCTTATGTAAGGCCACCCCTCTTCCTTCTCCTTCTCTTTTTGCTCTTAAATTTCTTTTAAAATTTTATTATTTTATTTGTATAAGTGTTTTGCCTGTATTTAAGTTGGTGTACTGTGTCCATGCAGTGCCTGAGGGAGCCAGAAGAGGTCATCGAATGCCCTGGATGTTGTGAGCAATCATGTAGGTGCTGGGAATCCAACCCAGATCTTAACTCACTGAGCCATGTCTTCAGCCTCCTCTTTTAATATAACAGATATTACAAGTATACCCGGTAAAGTCATGTTTAGTCTTTGTTTTCCCAGTTGTTTTCTTGATCCTGTTCATAGTTGCTTTGAAGGTTGCTAACACTGGCTGCCCTTCAAGGAACACACTTAGTTAGGTGAGACTGCCCAGACCACTCTGGCAACAGTGCATCTGCCTTACCTCATGGTGTCTTGTCGCAGTTCTGTCCTAGCTCCCAGTGTACTGTGACCTCTAGGTCATCTGCTCTGGTATTTCCCTATATAAACAGACAAGTGTCCAGGCACTGGCACGAGTGCTCCACACTACACTCTTGCTGAGTTCTTAAAATTAGAAATATTTAAAAAACAATAGCTCACACCTTTATAAAGCAAATCCGAAGTGTTACAGCTTTCAAGAGCCAGTATACACCTAAAACACAGAGTTAACAGTCTCTTGTAAAATAAGGGATTAGGTATTTTGGATTTATTTTTCTTTTGGAAATTGTGCTCTGATTATGTTGTGGATGTACACCAGATTCTATAAGAATTATTCTTTGAGGTTACTATTTTGTTAATTTTTTTCTGGTGGTAGGCCCCCATGCCTGCCAAGCATGCATTCTACCTCTGAGGTGTATCCTTAGTGTAATTGTCTTTGTTTTAAGCCCTATTTTTCCTACTAACAAAAGGATTAATAGTACATTTTTGTGTTTACACACATGACAGAATAGGACTTGTGCCACTATAAGTTTATATTACCAGGAAGGAAGAAAAAATACAAAGAAATAAATGATACAATTGTTTGAGGAATAAGTCTATCTGTGTAGCCAAGATTGGCCTCAGACTTGAGTCTCCTTGCCTTAGTCTCCTGATTACTGGGATCATGGACCTGTGGTACAACGCCATTAGAATACTTAAAGCTACTTCATTGGGGAAAAAAATATCGATAGATTGAGTTGGCATAAGTAGATTTGTTTTAATAAGTTTTATTGATACATAATCACATAGATCCAGGCTTTAAAAAAAAAAAATCCACAATTGTATAATCATTATGACTATCTAATTGTATCTTCATCTCCCCAAAGAAACCATGTTCTTATCTACTGCCACTTGCTGTTTCTCATCCCTGCAGCTCCTGGCAAGCACTAGTCTGCTTCCTGCCTTCATGGGTAGTTTGCTCCTGGCATTTCATATGAATAGAATTATTCTTTTTTGTTTGTTCTTGTTTTCGAGACAGGGTTTCTCTGTGTAGTCCTGGCTGTCCTGGAACTCACTCTGTAGACCAGGCTGGCAACTTAAAGATCTGCCTGCCTCCTAAGTGCTGCCCTTAAAGCCAATTTGTGACCTTTGTATCTGACTTTATTTGCTCTCTTTCCAAGGGTTGTTTGTGTCATAACAGTCACTTCTTTTTCTGTCCAGGTAATAATCTAAGTTCAGAGTATATTACACATTATTTAGCCATTTATACATTTGGGCTGTTGAGACTGGAGGCATGGCTCAGCAGTTAGGAGTGTTTGTTGCTCTTTAGGAAGATGAGATCCGTAGCTGGTGGCTCACAGCTGCCTTTAATTCCAGCTCCATGGCCACAGTCAGTCCCTCTCTCTGGGCTCCACAGGCATGTACACATAGGTGGCAGACACAGAAATATAAGTAAAAATTTTAAATTATCTTTGTAAGTTTGGGATATTTCTATTTTGGGCTGTTATAAATGATAATGTGAGTTCAGGCTTCTGTGTAATGTACATATGTAATTCTCTTCACTCATGAGTAATGCAGATAAAAATACCTGTGGGGTAGGGTATAGTAGAGAGAGAGTGCATTTTCTAGCATGAAGCCTTGGATCTCATCTCCTGACCACCAAAACAACCATAGGGCTGGGCTTAGGGTGCTTGCCTGTGGTCGCCGCCTCTCAGAATGTCAGGGTAGGAGGATCACTTTTGTCATAAGATGAAGACCATCCTGGGCAGTAGAAACCCAGTCTTAGCATCAACAAAAAACACTCAGGAATAAGTTCTCTTGAGTTTTATCAGTGTGTAGAAAGAGGAATTCTTATTCTGAGAATTATTGGTATATACCTAATGGAAAACTTTGAAAAACCAAGAACATTTAATTAGAAAGTTTATATGGTTTAGGTCAAATAATTTTTCTATTCCAAATATTTTTTCTATGGTTAATGGGGTAAATGCCAGGATTCTTTGTTCTTATCCCATAGTACAGTGACTACAAGGGGGAAAGCTCTCAGTTTGCAACAGATAATTTTAAATAAAAACATTAGGTATAAACTGGCTAATTGAAATGTAAACAAATGATGAAAGATTATACAATCAAGAGACTACTTATTACAACTCTCGCTGAGTTTTCTCTTCTCTTTATTGTGAAAGCACTGGGGATTGTTTGGAGAAGTGGTTCAGAGTGCCTTAGCCCTGGAATCATTTGCTCTTTGAAAAAGTGTGTTTCCATACTGATGTCAAGAACTCTCTGTATGTTAGGATGCAAGTCCTTTGTCGCCTGTACACTTCTGCAGGTACCTTCTCAGTCTGAGATATGACTTTTTCTTTTTAAGATTTTTGTTTTTGTTGCCTTTTTTTTCTTTGAGACAGGGTTTCTCTGTGTAGCCCTGGCTGTCTGCAATGTGCTCTGTAGACTAAGCTATCTTTGAACTCAAGCCATTAGCCTGCCTTTGCACTACAATCCCAAGTGCTGGGATTAATATGCATTTTTCAGGCTTAAGTACTTATTTATTTTGGAATTTTTTCATCACTCTATTAAGGCCAACTCTTCCTTTAAAACATGATCAATTTCCAATTATAATTATATCTTTTTAAAAAGTTGACATGGGACTCATGTAGCTTAGGCTAGATTCAAATTCTCTATGTAGCTGGAGCTAGCCTTGAACTCCTGATCCTTCTGCCTCAACTTTTTGCATCTAACCTCTTGTTTAGAGTTATTTTTCTGAGTGTGGGATTGCTCCCCATTGCCACACAGCGCCGCCTTGTGGGAGGAAGGAGTTTGGCTGGAGGCATCCCGACGTCTAGGTATGAGGGAATCTGCTGAGAATTATGTTCTTATGTTAATCATGGCTTCCGACTTTCACAGTAATACTTTTCTTCTGTTGTGTGGATTAAGTCAGTGGGTAAAGGAATAAATACTCTCTTGTCTTTTTGTGAAGAAACTTTGAAGATAAAAAGGCAGACAAGCACGTATCCTTCAGGATTCAAAAGTCCTACCAAGTCATATATAACTGGGGGATTTATATAGTGCATGCCTTCCTTACATCTGTTGCTGACCCAGGTACTGATGGCACAGCTGAAGACTGACCAGGATCTCTGTTCTCAGGAAATGGAATAAGCATTTGAACAGCTCCCTGAGCCAAGTAAGAGCCAGGTAACAGACAGAGTTCCTTTAGCTAGATTGGTTAGGGGAGCTCTGATAAGTGCTGAAAAAGGCTGTCACAGCTCTGAAGAACTGAGTGGAGTGGTCCGGTCCAGCATCAGAGCAATATGCATGTAGACAAAGTAATATGTCTAATGGCAGGAACGCAGCAGAATCCAGTTAGGTTACTTCGCAAAGGTCCAAGCTTGAGCAGAGGTGCTGGCTTGGGCTCCAGCAGTAACAGTGAGCAGAGGTGCTGGCTTGGGCTCCAGCAGTAACAGTGATAATGTGCCCAGAGACTGAGGATATTTTTGTTTGTCTTTTTTCCCCTCTCTTAACATTTATTTACTTTATGTATATAAGTATCTGCCCTAGATGTATGTATACATGTGTAACATGTGTGTGCAGGAGGCTTCTGAGACCAGTAGAAGATATCAGATATCCTGGAACTGGAGTTATAGACAGTTGTTAAATGCCATGTGGGTGCTAGGAATTCAACCTAGGTTCTCTGCAAGAGCAGAAAGTTAACTAAAATTTAGTATATTTTTGTTGTGTTCTTCCAGGTCATTTATCTTTGCTATCTCACAGTTCCTTTATCTTTTTAAAGATTTATTTTATGTACGAGTCCACTGTCACTGTCTTCAGACACACCAGAAGAGGGCATCGGATCCCATTACAGATGGTTGTGAGCCATCATGTGGTTGCTGGGAATTGAACTCAGGATCTCTGGAAAAGCAGTCAGAACACTTACCCACTGAGCCACCTCTTCAGTTCCTTTTCCATAGGAAATGGAAGTAGGACAGATCTAACCAAAGCTTCAGGGGAGCAGAGTTGGAACCATTGCCCTAAAGAAACCTTCCCAGAGTCCACCACGCTCCTGCTGAGAGTCAAGAGCCAGGAATGAGGGAAAGCCCTTCCCATCAGCAGCAGCAGCTAAGGAGGGAGCTTGAGTCTCATTGAAGGGTTTGTGCAACATAAGAATTGATTGCCCTTATGAAAGTCTTGTAGATCCACTTTCTAAAAACAACTTCTGAGGTACAATTTGTGTGCCATAAATTTTGCCTGTTTTAAGCCAGATGTGGTGGCCTTTAATCCCAGCAGAAGCACGTGGATCTCTAAGTTTGAAGCCAATCTTGTCTACATAGTGAAAACCTGTCTCAAAAATAAGTAAGTATGCCTATTTTAGGTGAACAGTTTAGAAATCTTCAGCAAATGTCCAAAGCTGTAGAGCCATAGCCACAGTCTGTAATCGTTTTGGAACATTGTGTCACTATGCATCTCCAACTGCCAGGCAACCAGTCTTTTCACCTCTGTAGACTTGACAGTTGTAGACATGAACAAGGTCATATACTACGTGTGGGTTGTTTTTATTTTTGCTTTGGGGATTTTGTTGGTTTGGTTTGGTTTTGGGTTTGGTTTTTTGGTTTCTGGCCTCTTCCACTTGTATAATGTGGTCAGAATTCATCCGTGAATAGTCTATTGTATGGTGGGCCACATTTTCTTTATTGATAGTCAGTTAGTAGACATTTGAATTGTTTCTTCTCTAGCTATTATGAAGGAACAAAGCCACCATGAACATTTCTGTGGAGTGCTTTGTGTGGACAGATGTTACTTCTCGCAGTGGATAACTGAGAAGTGGTATTGCCAAGTCATACGGTTAATCTGTGCTTCATATTGTAAGAAACCGCTGTGTCGTTGTTCAGAATGGCCACACCACTGTACATTTCCACCACGAGTGTGCAGGACCCTGTTCTCCATATCCTTGTTAACACTTGTAGTACCTGTCTTTTGATTATTATGCTCCTATTTTTGTGTCTGTGCACATGTGTATTCATGTGTGTGTGTGTTCACATGTCTATACATGTGTGTGTCAAGTATGTTTGGGGGTGCATATGCTGTGTATATTCTTGTGTATGGATGCACATGTGTGTGTGTGGAGGTTAGCCCAGAGGGTGTTCTTTGAGGTGCCATCCAATTTTTAAGTTTTTTTTTTTTTTAATTGTTTGTACTTTATTTGAAGCAGGATCTCCCTGTGCAGTCCTGGCAGGCCTGGAACTCTTAGAAATGCTTTTGCCTCTGCCTCTGCATGAGGACTGGGACTGAAGGCGTGCGCCACCATGCCTGCCACCTTGGTTTTAGAGACGTAGTCTGTTGTTCGTCCAGCAAGCTGCAGTGTTCCAGCGGTTGTTGCCTTGTCAGTGCGGGTCGGCTAGTGTGCTACCGTGCCCTGATTATTACCGCGTGATTATTCGCCAGAGATCCTCTTGGCCTGGGTTTTGATGTTGAGACAAGAGTTTTGCTATGTGGCCTTGACTGGCCCGAAATGTGCTGTCTAGACTTGACTGACCTCAAATTCACAGAGATGTACATCCTCTGCCTCCAGATGTCTAAAGCTAATTTGCACGATCGGACCTGGCCCCCCTTGGTTCTGAACTTCAATGAAAGATTAATGAAAAAAGCTTTGGAATGCTTTCTGGGCAGAGGTCACATATCAGATAGCCTGCATATCAGTATTTACATTATCTATAACAGTAACAGTTACGGTTATAAAGTAGCAACAAAATCATTTTATGGTTGGAGGTCACCACAACATGAGGAACAAAATTAAGGGGCAAAGCATTGGGAACCAGCAGAGTAAAGGAGATCTTTGGTTTAAATTGTATCCAAAGAGTATTGTTTTTAAAAAAATTGTTTCCAATATTACATCTTAAGATGATATTAATCAAAGTGACCAAATCTTTTCTTTATGGTAAAGAGAATATAGGTCAGACCACCTTACTTTCCAGATGTATTAGGATGTATTTTGGTAGCTCAGGCCGTTTGTTTTTATTTTGCTATGATGTTTTAGTTTATTTCTAGGGGCCAATTTTTTTTAATGAATTTGATTTTAGTGTTTTGTTAGTGATTTAGGGCTCTTTATAGATGCAGATCAGCCGCTTATTTGTAATGTGAGCTGCAGGTATTTTCCAGTTTGTCTTTGCTTTGTAAAATTCTTATTTTATGTGCTTGAATAATCATTCTTATGATTTTGGTTTTTTAATTACTAGTTAGAAAGGGCTTTTATAACTACATAGTTATAAAACATATTTTCTTAGTTCTATAATTTTTATTTAGTCTAGAATTTTTATGGTTTTATGAATTATATCTATGGCAGAACGGCAGAGGTGACTTAGTATTAAGAATACTTGTAGAGGACCTTGTTTGAGTCCAAACACTAACATGGTACCTCACAGCCATCCATAATTCCAGTAACAGGGAAGCCCTCCTATGACTTCTGCAGGTATATACATACATGCTGAGAAATATTAATTTAAAAATAAAATAAAACATTTGATCTGAAAGCAACTTTTGCCAATGCATGAGATAGAGAATGAGTCCAGTTTTTTTTTTTTCCAAATGAGAAACATTCACTTATAATAAAACCCTCTTTCCAACTTGGTTTTGAAGCATTGTATCATTTAAATTTTTTCCTTTTCTTTTTTAACACCTGTGCTGGTGTTCTCACCCCCCCCCCCCACACACACACACATACACACAGGGTTTCTCTGTATAGCCCTGGCTGTCCTGGTACTCACTCTGTAGACCAGGCTGGCCTCGAACTCAGAAATCCGCCTGCCTCTGCCTCCCAAGTGCTGGGATAAAAGGTGTGTGCCAGCAACTGCCTGGCAGTGAGTCTGATTATGAGATGTCAGCTTGTCCCATTTATATCTTTGCTGGGGTAGGTGTGCATGTCCTGGGGTGCAGACATGGAGGGAGGTCAGAGGACTGTTCTGGAAAGTGTGTTCTTTCACCATGTGGTCTCCCACATCAAATGCAGGATTGCACTTAGGACGTTGGGCTTGGCAGCAAGTCCCTTAGCCACTGAGCCATTTGAACAGCCTACAATTGATTCTTTTTTCTTTTTAGATTTTTAAAATTAATTTTATATGTGTGAGTATATGAGTGTTCTGCTTATATGTATATGTCACACATATGGCTGGTGCCCACAGAGGTGCTGAAGAGGGCGTTGAATCCCCTGGATCTGGAGTTATGGACATTGTAAGATGACATAAGGATGCTTGAAATTATACCCAGCTCCTATGCAAGAAAAACAAGTGCTCTTAACTACTGAGCCATCTCTTCAGCCTACAGTTGTGTTTGCTAACATAAGTTAAAAATAGAAAGCTCTTTATATGAGGAATCTAAATTGTGGTCTTAATCTTTCCTCTCACAGATGATATTAACCGTGTTCTTGAGCAACAACGAACAGATTTTAACAGAAGTTCCTATAACGCCAGAAACCACCTGTCGAGATGTGGTAGAGTTCTGCAAGGAACCTGGAGAGGGCGGTTGCCACCTGGCCGAAGTGTGGAGAGGAAGTGGTATGTCAGGCTATCCGGTGCTGGCCACATACAGCTCAGAGTGCTGAGTTGGAAACATTGTTGTGACTCCCAGTTATCTGTGATAAGATTCTGTAACACGTGGGCTAGCTCAGTAATGTGTGGGCCCCTGTACCACAGTGTGCTTATGAGAACGGAGGACCACTTTCAGGAGTGAGTTCTACCTTCTATAGTATGGATTCATTCTGTGGATCAGACTCAAATCAGCCTTGGTGGCAAGCACCTTTACCAACTGAGCCATCTTGTTGGCCCATCAGTAACTGTTTTTATGTTTTTTTGTTTTTGGTGTGTGTTATGTTGTATTTTATGGTGCTGGGGATGGAACACGGGACCTTACAGGTACTAAGTCTACACTCCACCAATGAGCTGTATACCTCAACGTCTGCTCAGCAAGTCTTTCCTGTTCTAATAACGTCAGGAAGGCAGCATGTGCTGTGAGAAGTAAGCCCTTCACAAATAGTATTAAACTGAGAATAGTAAAATCCTGGCTTTTATATTGAAAGACTTGTTAGCAGTCAGGCAAAGGAAATTCTCAAAGATAATATGATTGCATGTAATTCTACAAAATGTACATCCTAAAGAAGAAATGTGAACTGGGTGTGTCAGTACATGGTTAATGCATGCCCATACCCTGGAATTCTTGCTGTCGAGATGAAGGCAGGAGGATCAGGAGTTCAAGGTTACCTTCTTCTACATAGTGAGTTTGAGGCCAGCCTAGGCTACATGAGACCTCATCTTGAAAAAACAAAAACTAAAGAGAAAATAAAGAAGAGGCTGAACTTAGAAAGGAAGCAGCATGAGACCAGCGCACGTAAGGCTTGTACCAGGGGACGCTGGGAAGCGGCTGAGCGGCGCACGTAAGGCTTGTACCAGGGGACGCTGGGAAGCGGCTGAGCGGACTTTAAATAGGAGCAGCATTATGAAAGTGATGCTTAGAGAAAATATACCTGGTAACTGAGGTGTGGTGAGTCTACACCAGATGCCGAGAGAGTCATCAACTGAGGGAGTATGAGGTGATAGGAAAGGTAGATGTCCAAAGGAAGTGTTTACCAACCCTTAGAGACAGGTTATTTTTAAATACTTTGTATTCTTTGAAAGTTTCATATTTTTAAACTTTATTATTATTTGTAGTTCTGTATGTGTGTCTGTCCATGTGTGGGAATGTGCACATAAGTGCAGGTGCCCACAGAGATCAGAGGTGTGAAATTCCTCTGCAGGATTGTGAGCAACCCGCTGTGGTTAGAGTGTGCTGAGAGTTAGCTCAGTTCTTCTGGAGGAGCAGTATATGTTCTCATCACTGACCCATTGCTGTAGCCCCCCAGGACTTATGGTTTAAAAAGGCCAGTGCAAACATTTTAAGTCTGTTTATGGACATGTTTCTATAAACACTGCTTTTGAAACCAAAACTATGGTTTGAAATTGGCTTTTTGATTGTTCAACTTGTACTTGTTTTCCAATATACTCAGCAGTGGGTTGAACTTGGGCTAAGCACACGTGGATTTCATGTCAGCCATAGCTATCATACCCTTGACATCAGTTAGGCAAAGAAAGCAGAGCTGGCCTACACTGGATGGCAGATGGTCCAAAAGACACGTCGTCATATGCATTGTGTTGTAGCGCAAAGGGTACTTAGTGTAAAATAAGCAGGTTGGGGCTGGAGCGATGGCCTAGTGGAGCCAGCACCTGCTTTCTCTTGCAGAGGATACAGGTTTGGTTCCTAGAACTTAACAGCGGCACACGATCTCTGTGAGGTTTCACTGGGTCTGGCATTCTCTTGGCCTTCAAGGCCACTAGGTACACATATATCTGTGCAGGCAAAGATGCACACACATAAATAAAGATGAATATTTAAAAAATAAAATAAATAAAACCCAAACAATTTAAAGTAAACCAAAGCCTGGAATGGTGTGTGCACATCAGTGGTCCCAGCACTTAGAAGGCTTAGAAGGAAGATCATGGGGTCAGAGGAACCTGAACTGCAAAGTGACATACTTTCTCTAAAACCAAAAAAAATAATGGTGATAAGAAGAGAAAATAATAAGAGCAGTGACAATGGGATTAGAGGTGTGTGGCACTATTGCCCAGCAATATAGGCTGTCTTTGATGTGAGCAAAGTTAATAATCTTGAGATTCCCAGAAAATGTCCAAAGAGGTATGTGACCTTTCCCAGAGCCATGCACTCAGGTGTAAGCTGAGTCATTCCCATTTTGACATGAAGTATATGAAACTTCCCATCCCTGTGTCAGCGCCTTCACAACAGATGCGCCTTGTGCCTCATAGCAGGTCAGGAGCTCTAGCTAGACTCTGGGGTGGGGGCTCCTTTCCCTTACATGTCCCTGAAAGTTTCTATCTTTCACATGTTCAAAGAACAAATCATCCCTTTTGATATAAGCAAAGTCAGTTAGGAAATGAGATGATCACTTAATTCACTTATGAGACAAGTATAAATTCTATACCAAAATTGAGCCAGAAAAGTCTAGGCTAATCTTAGCCTGAGTGTTTTGAGGCAGGGTCTCATCTAGCCCAGATAGGATTCAAACTCCTGTGTCACTCAGAGTGATGTGGAGCTTCTAATCCTCTTCCCTTTTGTTAGTGCTGGAACCGTTTGTGCTGCCTGTGCAGTGTAGGGCAGACCTGGGGCTTTCCACAAGCTAGGCAAACATTCTTCAACTAAGCTACACCTCTAGCCCCTTATTTTGAACATAGATGAGAAAATCCCAAGTAAATATCAGCTAATCCATTTCAACAGCAAGTTGAAAACTTGTGCGACATTGTAAAAGTCTTACAGAGGAGAATGCACATGGTCCAAGGGAGACCTATCAGCTGCGTTAAATTTCACTGCTATCATTTAATTACCAGTTGAGTACAATGGGTTTCTCCTTATTCAATAAATGAGCCCTGAAGCCCGAAGTAAAGCTCACACTTGTTACATTTGTCTCTGACTGTAGAAGCACACACCTGTTAGAACCAGAGGAAAAAGAAGTGTTCTCCTTAGTCATCTGCCCAAACATGTGACCTGTTAGAACATGAGACAAGCTCCAATTAGGATCATCCTGCACAGACCTGCCTCTCTGCATTGTTGTAGTTCTAAAGAACACAGTTAACTACGCTTTCATGGATGAGACTGCTGTCAGAGAGCATTAGTGAGAGAGAAGCTGCTGACATCCAAAGACAGCCAGCAGCCTGCCAGTGTAATCTGCCAGTGTGAACTGCCTGGTTTTGACACCTCACACTAGGGAGTCTCAGATAAGGTATGTAGCACTGTCTTGGCAATTATTCTACTAGTGTGAAATAAACATTTTTATGAGTGAGCATCTCACCAGGTAGCCCAGGCTGGCCCAGGACCTCCTATCCTTAAGGCTGGCTTCAAACTTGTCATCTTCTTACCTCTACCTCCCAAGTGATGGGATTATGGACATGGCATGTAATAGTCTAAAGTTATTAATATTTCAGAATAAAACATTTTTGAGAGATATGTTGTGCAAACTTGAAAGATTGCCCAATAGTTAAGAATGCTTGCTGCTTTTGCAGAGGACCAGTGTTGAGTTCCTGGCACCCATGTTAGATTGCTGACAACTTCAGACTAACTCTAGCTCTAGAGGATCCTATGCCCTTTTCCAGCTTCCATAGGTACCTGAATACCCCTGCCCGTACCTACACACAGACATAGACACATACACATAAAAAGACACTTGCAAAAAAAAAGAGAGTATGTGTGTGAAACAGAAAATCTGGGTTCTATAAATATGAGCTCAGTGTTCTGTGAGGCCCTGAGTTCAGTCCTCAGTACAAAAACCGGTGGACTGCAGGGGACAGACGCAGTGCTCAGGCCTGGACGGTGCACCAAGGCCCGCAGAAGCCTCTTTGCGGAACACAGAGCTAGCGAGAACAGATGCACAGTCAAATTCACTGTTCCCTCTCGGGCGCTGGGAATTTACTTTGCTGTGCATTTTGTTTGTATGTTGCCTTGTTGTCCTTCATTTGTCATTAATTCTACTTGTTTATTAAGGTAAAATGTGGTGCTTGTAATGTTCTTGGATTTGTGTGTGTGTGTGTGTGTGTGTGTGTGTGTGTGTGTAAGAGAGAGACAGAGAGAGAGAGAGAGAGAGAGAGAGAGAGAGAGAGAGAGGGAAGGAGGGAGGGAGGGAGGGAGAAAGAGCAAGCGAGCGAGCTTGCTTTGACTGGTGTCCCTACCTTTGTTTCTGGAGTAAACGGTAGTCTTTGTCCTAGAGCGTCCCATCCCCTATGACCACATGATGTATGAGCACCTGCAGAAGTGGGGTCCTCGCAGAGAAGAAGTAAAATTTTTTCTTCGTCATGAGGATTCTCCAACCGAGAGCAGTGAACAAGGTAGGTAAACGCTTTCTTCCTTACTCACTTGTTAACTTTTCATACTAGTTAATTAGAAGACATTAGTCACACCTTTCCTTCCTGTGCTCAAAACTGTTGGAGAGAATGTGTGTCACACGCCCTGGCCTCTGCTGCTGCAGACTTGAGTATGTCACAACTGCAGGCACCAGCTCTTGCCTCCTTACAGGGCACCGCTTCCGTAAGATGATGGGTGCCCTCAAGGTGACAATGTGTACACATGCACTGTATGAAGGTATTAATTTTAATACATACCACATATATCAGCTCTCCAAGTTTTAAAATAAAACCTTGAAATAATAAAAAGATTACGAGAGATGTTTCTAATTTTAGAGTGGACCAGGTCTTTCTTGGTATCACATCACATCACATCATGCCATAAAAGACACGACTTCTAGCAAGTGTGCTACTTAAAAACATGCCAGTCACGGTGCTGTACACCTTTAATCCCAGCACTCAAGAAACCAGGCAGGGAGGTCTCTGAGCTCCGGGCCAGCCAAGGCTACATAGTGAATCCCTGTCTTAAAAACAAACAAAATAAAACAAAAAACCCCAGCCAGGTGTGATGGGTCATGCCTGTAATCCAGCACTCAAAGACAGGCAAATCTCTGTAAGTCTGAGGGCGGCCATGAGGATTCAGAGAAGCCCTGTCTTGAACTGTCCCCCTCAAAAAACAAAACAAAACAATAAAACACCACCACCCCCACCACCACCACCAACAACAAAGAAAAACTGATGGCAGTAAGCATCCTGACAACGTGGGTGGATATATTTTCATTTCCATGTATGAAATCTTAGAAATATATGAAAAAAAATGTTTGGTAGAGAAGCAAGAGACCCTGTCTCTAAAGAAGTACATACATACATACATGCATGCAAACATATATACATACATATATACATTCATAAAACAGTCATATAAACATATATACGCGCATGCATGCATGTCGGCATAAGCACAGAGCTGGGCCAGAGAGAGATGACTCATCAGTGAAGAGCACTGGCTTTCTCGCAGAGGACTCGAGTCTGATTCTGAGCACTGACATGGTGGCTCACAACCATCTCTAACTTCAGTTCATGGGGATCTGATGCCTTCTTCCAACCTCCTTGGATTGGTATGCACATGCCATTATATGCATACATACATGTAGGCAAAACACACATAAAATGAATAAATCTTAAAAAATAAAAAAGCACAAGGCCTTTCAACCCAACAGTCTCCCTGTAGAAGTTCTCCATTCAAGCTATTCTTGAACCCGTACAAAATGAGGTACACACAGTGTACCTTGAAGGACTATGAACTATAGGATGTCCATATAGTAAAGTGCTAAGCAGCTCTACATACTAAAGAAAGCCTGTGCCCAGACCTGGAAATGTGTTCAAAAGAGGAGACCTAATACAAGGCAGTGTGCGTGTGGGTTAGTGCTGCCTTGTGCGACAGGCAAGAGTCACTGGATGGCACACATGCTCTTGTGTGTGAAGCAGCTTTGGAAGGACATGTGAGAAGCTGGACATGCTAGCTTTGGCAGAAGGGAACAGGATGCCTGCAGTACAGGAAGGAGCCAGTGTTAAAATGTAGACCTGTCTGTTTCTTTTGCATTTTGAACTGTAAAAATATATACATATTTACGCTAAATTTTGCCAAAAATTAGGCATTTTTTTCCTGATACATAAACACACTGTAGAGTTAAAAGATTTTTTTCTTATATTAACAGTGATTGTGGATGACTTTTGGTATTAATTATAAAATAAACTCAAAAGGAGGTAATTTTATAAAAAAGGATTCCAGTACTGCAAGTTACCTTCCTTCCTTCCCTCCCTCCTTCCTTCCTCACTCCATCTGTCCATCCATCCTTTCTTCCTTCCTTCTGTCTGTCCTTCCTTCCTTCCCTCCTTCCTTCCCTCCCTCTTTCCTTCCTTCCTTCCTTCCTTCCTTCCTTCCTTCCTTCCTTCCTTCCTTCCTTCCTTCCTTTATGGAGCAGGTTTTCTCTATTGGTCCCTAGCTATACTGGAATCTCTTTATAGACGACACTGGCCTCAAAGTGCTGGGATTAAAGATGTGTGCCATCATGCCTGGTTGCCATTCTTTATTTGTATTTTGTATTAAAAGGAATTGCTCTTGCTAGCTGAACTAATAAAATTATATTTCTTTTTTCTTTTTTTTTTTTTGCCTTTTTTTCCTTTTTTTATTAGATATTTTCTTTATTTACATGTCATACGATCTCCTTTCCCAGTTTCCCCTCCAAAAAAAAAAAGACAAAAAACAAAAAAACAAGTTTAACCCCTGTTCCCTCCTCCCATCCCCCTGCTCGCCACCCAACCCTCTCCCGCTTACTGACCCTGGCATTCCCCTACACTGGGGCACAGAATCTTCACAGGGCCAAGGGCCTCTCCTCCCATTGATGACCGACTAGGCCATCCTCTGCTATACATATGCTGCTGGAGCCATTAGTTCCACCATGTGTATTCTTTGGTTGGTGTTTTAGTCCCTGGGAGCTCTGAGGATACTAGTTAGTTCATATTGTTGTTCGTCCTAAGAGGCTGCAAACCCTTCATCTCCTTGGGTTCTTTCTCTAGCTCCTTCTTTTTTGTTTCCTGTCGGGGGCCTGCCCTGGCCTTTAGAACAGAGGCGGGACTTAGCATTGGATGAAGGCCAAAGACTGATGATCTTTGGCCTTGTAACTCTTACTGTCCTGTGCTAATAAACACTGGTCTCTTTTCCCTCTGACTCAAGGACTTCTTACTGGCCAGAGATGAGCCTTGGAACTTGTTAACTCTTCATGAACCAGAGAAAAAAGAAAATAAATGAAAGAAAATCGTTAACACAGACACACACAGACACACAGACACACACATACTCTCTTTCTCTCTCTCTCTCTCTCTCTCTCTCTCTCTCTCTCTCTCTCTCTCCCCTCAGGCCCAACCACCTATCTCATCAACTCAACAAGTGTTCATGCATACTTACATACATATACATATACGTACATATATGTGTGTGTATACATATATACACACACATACATACATATAGACAAATAGATATATACATTTGGTAGATGGGGCTGAGCCCTAGATGCTACACTTTATTCCCTTTTTCTGGCTTTCTTATACCTTCTTGGACAAAAGTTCTTTATACAGTTACCTCATAGGTAAGATGTTACCCAAAAGGGGAGTTACAGAATGATGTCAGTAGGAAGTTTAAAGCCGTGTTCCCTTCTAGAGGCTCTTTATGAGTGCAAAGCAAGTTTCATATGGCCTTGCTCTGCACATAGCCTCATCCTTGGATCTGACCTACAATGAATGATCACACATCCATCCCAAGCCTGTTTCTCTTCTTAGTGTAATTGTGAGAGCTCATTGTATTCCTTATTATGCAGCCTTTATTTACTATTCTATGAGGAGGGGCACATTCTATTCTTGATTCTTTATTACATCTTTCTGGCAAAACAGCTAAAACCATCTCTTTAAATTTTCTTCTTAAAATTATTTGAATCAAATCAGGAATTCTATAAAGTCATGAATTCATCTAAACAGCATTAATGCTTGAAAGTTCATCTTCAGCCAGGCGGTGGTGGCACATGCCTTTAATCCCAGCACTTGGGAGGCAGAGGCAGGCGGATTTCTGAGTTCAAGGCCAGCCTGGTCTACAGAGTGAGTTCCAGGACAGCCAGGGCTACACAGAGAAACTCTGTCTCGAAAAAACAAAAACAAAACAAAACAAACAAAAAAAGTTCATCTTCATGTTGATTTGCAGGGAATGTGCTCAGTGGGGTGGGTTGATGCCCAGGAATCATGAGACTATGTAATAGTGACAGGAAAGGCACATCATCACAAGAAACAATCCTGGATGAAGTCTCTAAGGGCCCTGCATCTCAGAGCTCACCCATGGCAGGCTGTGCAGAATGATGGCCTTCTCCAGAAAACTCACTTGCGTGTCTTCAGCCGATCCTACATGGCTCCTGACACATTCTTTTTGTTGTTTTTTGAGACAGGGCTCCACTCTGTAGCCTTGGCTGGCCTGGGATTCAATATGTAGATCAGGCTGGCCTCAGACTCATAGAGATCTGCCTGCCTCTGCCTCTGAGTATTGGACTTAAAGGCAGGTACCACCATGCCTGGTACTTAAAACACAGTTTGCTTGTTTGTTTGTTTTTATATTTTATTTTATTTATTTATTTACTTCCTTTTTTTATGTGTATGGGTGTTTTGCTTGCATCTATGTCTGTGTACCACATACATGTTGGTGCTTTCTAGAGTGTCAAATCCCCTGGGACTTATAGTTACAGAGGGCTATGAGCTACCATGTAGGTGTTGAGGAATTAAACCCAGTGTCTCCAGAAGAACAGCCAGTGCTCATAAGCACAGAGCCATTTCTCCAGCTCCAGTTAAACAAGTCAATTTCATGCTTGAGATTGACAGAGAGAGAGAGAGAGAGAGAGAGAGAGAGAGAGAGAGAGAGAGAGAAATTAAAATATTAAAATATGAAGCAACACATGAAAAGACAAAAAGACTGATTACAAAACATTTTTATTGTACTAAGTCCTGGATTTCTTGGCCTAGTATTTTTATACTTATTTTTTGTAAAGATTTTTATTTATTTTTTGTGAGTACACTGTCACTATCTGCAGATACTCCAGAAGAGGACATCAGATCCCATTACAGATGGTTGTGAACCACCATGTGGTTGCTGGGAATTGAACTCATGACCTTTGGAAGAGCAGTCAGTGCTCCTAACCACTGAGTGGTCTGTCTCTCCAGCCCCCATTTTTATACTTATTCTCAATAAATACACAAATAAGTGAAAAATTGAAGGGTTGTAGTTGTATTTGTTATTTTTTCTCATTTCTATGAGGAAAAAAAAAATAACTGAAAGCCAAAGAGATGACTAAACAGGTCCTCTTCCAGAGGAGCTGAGTTCAATTCCCAGATGAAGATCAAGCGGCTCATACGATGAGGAACTCCATCTCCAGGGGAATCCAGTGCCCTCTTCTGAACTCTGTGGACACTTGCTGTGAACATATCAAATAAGAAATATTTTGAGCGCAGAGGTCACCCGTGCTAGTGTCTCTCCATGTGCATAGTGAACTAAGGGCATCATAATAGAGATGGGGACTTGTGTGATCCACGCCTTCAAGAACTTAAACATGGAGAAGCGAGTGGAGTGGGAGATCAACAAGAGATGCTCTCCATGGCACGTAAGCACCCTTCCACCCACAGCCTCCTGTGGGAACACCTGAGTCAGTGTCCAGAAATCAAAGAAGTTTCTAGAAAAGATAACAAAGTGTTGTCATTACTAAGAGATGTCTATGTCAATTCCGAAGATCTGTGCCTTCCTTGCCAGTAAAAGATGTTGAACCACAGCAAGAACCAAAGGAATTCAGACTGCCGATAGGAGATCACTTGATAAGAATATCGTGGGTGTTCCCAAAGGCAAGAGTACTGTTGTAGAAGCATTGGCCCTTCTCAGTAACCATAAACTCTCTCCAGAAACGTGGACTGCTGAAGAATACCATTTAGAACTGAAAGATGTAAATTCCCTTCTCAAATATTTCGTTACTTTTGAAGTCAAAATCTTTCCTCTGGAAGACAGGAAAGCAACAAAAACAAAATGAAGAAAATCACAAAACAATTTCCTATGTGCGACTCCGAGCTCCATGTCCTTGTTTTTTTGTGTATTTTTTTTTGTTTTTGTTTTTGTTTTTGTTTTTGTTTTTTTTTCGAGACAGGGTTTCTCTGTATAGCCCTGGCTGTCCTGGAACTCACTCTGTAGACCAGGCTGGCCTCAAACTCAGAAATCCACCTGCCTCTGCCTCCCAAGTGCTGGGATTAAAGGCGTGTGCCACCACTGCCTGGCAATGGTAATGGCACACACTCTAATCCCAGCACTTAGAAAGCAGAGGCAGAGAAGAGGATCTCTGTGAGTCTACATAGTAAGTTCCAGGCCAGCCAAGGCTATGTAATACAGCAAGACTTCATCTCAAAAACAAAATAAAACAACAATAATGATGTTTTATTTAAATATGGAGATAAGTTCAGTACTCGTGCATGAAATTCAAAAATATAAAATAAAAATCTAGAAAAGATGTCTGACAATGTTTCTTTTAGCTTACAGTTTAAAAAGACAGCTGTCCATCACAGTGGGAAGGGCATGGTGGGAGAGCTGCTCTGGCTGTGGTGTCAGGAGCGAGGCATTGCTCACACTCAGGAAACGAACATGTGTGCTGGTACTAGCTCTCCTCCTCCGTTTCATTCAGTCCAGAAACCCAGACCATGGCACAGTGTTCCCCACATTCTGGGAGGGTCTTCCCACCATAGTTAAACTTTCCTGGGAACCCCTTCATAGACACACACAGGTGGGTTTGTGGTGTTTCTAATCCAGTTGACAATGTGGAAGAGCAATCATCATGCATTCCATCTTCTCATCTCTTTAGGTGCCCGTCAGACCCAAGAGCAGAGAACTCAGAGAAATGTAATAAATGTACCTGGAGAAAAGCGCACTGAAAATGGGGTAAGTCATGAGAATTAAATTGACATTTTTTGTTTCTGTGTGTACTGGTCACGTGTTTATGCAGGTACTTGTGTTTGTGAGCCCAAAGAGGTCAGAGGACAACTACAGTGTTGTTTCTCAGGACCTGTCTACCTTTTTTGAGGTCTCTAGCTGACCTGGAGTTTTCCATAGGCTGGGCTGGCTCGTCAGGGAGCACAGGGTCTGCCTGTCTAACTTCCCAGCACTGAAACAAAGAGTTGGACAGAGCGCTTTTCTGGCTCCATCTCTGCAGTGTCAATGCTCTGGTTACTGTCAGGACTGAGGGACAGAGTGGGCGGAGGGTGACCATGTCTGAGCCATTGAAGGGGGAGAACCGGCTCCTTCAGCTCTCTGTAGCATTGGGCAGGAGGCTTGCTGTTGCACGGTTAAGTCGTATGAAGACTTCCTCTGTAGGAATACTGTGTGCATGGAGAGAAAAAGGGGATTGGGAAATTTTAAGCCTGATCTTTTTTGGAAATTTTAGTTACAACTTTTTCAAATAATTTTAAGAGTAGAGAACTGATTATTTCTTTCTGCTCTGAAACTAACTAGACATTTAGCCTTGGACAAGTGTGTGTGTGGCCTTGTTAGATGCTGATAAGAAGTCTGGAAGAGCCCGGCTGCACGCTGCTGTGTGCCTTGCACGCTGCCTACAGTCACCTCTTTCTCACTGCCCACTGGTCACTGACATGCTGGCTTTGTTGGTTTATCTCTGAATGCACAGGTTGAGGATTGCTTATTCGGGGGATTCAGATCTCACAGCTTTTCAGTTTGGAAATACTTGCATACGCTTCATTGATTGATGAATGTCCAAAAGTAATGTTAGAACTCTAAAAAGTATTGGGCTTTGAGCTTTTGGATAAGGGAGATCTAGTCTAAATTACCACTGCTGCTGCCTCCTCTTCCTCTTCCTCCTCTTCCTCCTCCTCCTCCTCCTCAGACTTTTAATTTTATGTGCAAGCGATTTGCCTGCATGTATGTATCTATACATGTATACCATGTGCATGACCAGTTCCCATGGATGCCAGAAGAGGACTCTGGATCCCCTGAAACTGAAGTTTCAGACAATTGTTAGCTGTCATGTGAGGTTTTATTTTTGGCTTTTTTGTTTGTTTGTTTTTTCTTTCAAGACAGGGTTTCTCTGTGTAGCCCTGGCTGTCCTGGAACTCACTCTGTAGACTAGGCTGGCCTTGAACTCAGAAATCCACCTGCCTCTGCCTCCCAAGTGCTGGGATTAAAGGTGTGCACCACCACTGCCTGGCAGCTGTCATGTGAGTACTGGGATCCAACTCAGGTCCTCTGCAAGAGAAGCAAAGGCTCTTAATTGATGAGCCATCACTCCAGCCCCAAATCTCTGCTTCTTTGAACTTCTTTGAATCACATTATGGACATCTTTGTAAAAGAAGGATTCTAGCCTCCTACTCCTTCCTCATCTTTCCTCTTTCTAAATTTTAAGCAGTATATAGCTTATATTGTCAATCTTGACAATATTTATATATATATATACACATATATATTTGTATCTAATTCTAAGTAGTTACAATTTTAGACTTTGTCTATAGAGTGTTCTAGGCTATAATTCAGTTGTTAAGAGAATTTGTCTAGGGTGTATAAAGTTCTGGGTTCCATATCTACTACCATACAAGCCAAAAATGGTGTCATATGCCTATAATTCAGCAGTGAATAGGTAAAGACAGGAGGGTTATTAGTTCAAGATCATCCTTGACTATATTGTGTGTCTAAAGCCATCTGGGATAGATGAGAACCTGTCTTGAGAGAGAGAGAAGCCAGGCATGGTGGTACACTTCTTTAGATCCAGCTATTGAGAGGCAGAAACAGATGGCTCCCTGTGAGTTTGAGACAAAGACAGAAGTGAGGAGAGAGAGGGAGTGAAGAAATAACTCA
>JADRCD010154412.1:0-27379 GCA_019843815.1 Montemys delectorum | reverse complement strand
CACACACACACACTTTCAGTAAGGCAATGAGGAACTAGATACTGAGAATAAATCATCAACTTGCTCACATGTTGTCAAAAGCAGGAAAGATCTAATACTTTAAATATTAATTATAATGCTGGAAAGTCATTGCAGAAAGATTTGCAGTTTCATTAAGCAGTCTCGAAGCCTGGGGCACCTTATGAAAATGTAGTTCACAAGAAAGATGATTATCTCTTTCTCTAAAACTAAGGCTAATTTCTGGGGAAACCAGAAATTATACAATAGCAGAAACATATGAGTTTCAAAGCCCAAGGGATGTGGGTAAAAATTCTCTTATTCACTAACTACATGAATTTGAGAAAACAATTCAATCACTTTTTCCTTTTGATTTTTCTACTCATTTTATTAAAGATTTATTTATTTATGCATATGGATGCTCTGTCTCGGAACACACTGGAAGAAGGAATCATATACTATTACAGACATTGTGAGTCACTGCAGAGGTGTTGGGAATTGAACTCAGAACCTCAAGAAGAGCAGCCAGTGCTTTGAACCACTAAGCTATCTCCCGGCCCTTATTTTTTGTTTTCTTTAATACTAAATTTGACATCATATAAACATAGAAAGACACAGTAAAAAAAATAAATACATGCAAATATGAGATGGCCCTTTTTTTTTTTAACACTAGACTGGAAATAGCATTATAAGGAAGGTCTTGATAGAAAACACATTCCTTGCCCTAATTCATTAACGATTTAACTATTTAGTTAAATGTGAAAAGGTACAGGAAGTAATTTTATGTTTAACCAGACTGATTAAGACACAGTTGTAGGGATGGAGAAATGGCTCCATGGTTAAGAGCACTGACTGCTCTTCCAAAGGTCCTGAGTTCAAGTCCTAGCAACCACATAGTGGCTTACAACCACCCGTAATGAGATCTGATGCCCTCCTCTGGGGTGTCTGAAGACAGCTACAGTGTACTTACATATAATAAAAAAATAAATTAAAAAAAAAGACACAATTGTAAGACTCAGCTGCATTTGGATTGATATAGGCATGGACTCTTGCCATTCTGGCATGGGCAATTCAGGCTGCTAGAGCACCTGGGGAATTTTTAACAATTCCTTACGCAAAGTAAGGGTAAACGTGGTAAGATTAAAAGTACAAGTATTGTGCTTTTCCATGTCACACTATACATTAAATCAGTCCTAAAATTTTTACTTTACATTCATGGGTGTTTTGACTGCATATGTGTTTGTACACCATATGGATTCCTTGTGGTCAAGGTGGCCTGAAACTTGAGTTACTTATCATTGTGAGTGACCATATAGTGCTTGAAATCTAATCGAAATCCTCTGGGAGATCAGCCAGTGCTTGAACCACCAAGACTTCTCTCTACTTTTACTACCTTCTGTATTAAAACACCATACTATTCTTTAAGTTAATCCTCTCTTGGGAAGTAATTTTATAGATTTTACTGCAAATGAATTTTAAATCCATATTATTTTTTCTATTACATAGTAAGATAAATTCTTATTTTCATTTTGTTTCCAAGGATATAACAAGTATTTAGTAAACATTAATGCACAGGATAACCAATTTACCAACTACTCTTTTGGATACATTGAACAGTTTATCATGAATGAAAGCATAGAATTATATGACTATCTGCTTCTATACATGTTTATAACAAACAAAGTCATTTGTGACTATAAAAAGATGAAAAATGTATTATAGTTTCATTGACTAAGATAATGACTATAAACTTCATTCAAAGGTGAATCTGTAAGAAGTACAGTGTAAAAGGTGTAGGACTTACATTCGCCAAGTGAGCTAGCTCTATCTCCAAAAAAGAGTCAGTTGTTTTAGGTTCAGGCCTGATTGTGACCACGATGATTTTAGAATTGACGACAGTATAATTTCTGAAACAGAATAATAACAATTAAATAGAGAAAGCATTGATAAAAACATTGATTCATGCTGCTCTGTTACCTGTTGAGATGATATTAAGTAATACATCCCCAGTAAAAGCATAAATACAGGCATAGTATTCACTGTAAGGTACAATAGACTCTTATGAACGAGCCTCTTCAGAGAGTAGGAGTTCTGGGAAGAACTAAAGGCATTTAATCATATTATACACAGAAAAGAGGGAAGCAAAAACAATACTGGCAACTTCCCAAGTCCTTAAGTTCAATTCACTCACAGGAAGGAATAGACCATGAATTGAATGAAATATCAGGCAATCTTTGAATGAGTATAATTCACTTATCTCAAGGAAGACCTCACAACATTATTCTTCAGAAGACCAAATATTCTTCTGGCCAAGTGCTCTCTTGGTATTTTTTCTAACTTCCCAAAAATGGGTGATGAAAAACTGGCATGTGATATAAGATGAAAACATGTAGAACTTCAAATACAATGTTTGTGATCTGTGAAATGTATCTCTCCTAGAAGAGTTTGCTAGGGGACACTCATTCACAAAACCTTTCTGTGTAATTGTATACATAATTAGAAAATTATCAACAAATGCAAACATATATAACTAAATATATATCATATATAGATTTTTATCTAAACTGTTTAAATGTATACATTATTCACTCTTTATATTTAAAATTTTGACTGTTTTCAACATTTTGAAGAAATAAATGTATTTAGGTCTCATTGATGGCTTGGAATTAATAATTTAACCTCCTGACAGGCAGACCCTATTTTAGAGAATTTATATTTATATAAATATCAAGAATGAGTTCATATATTTAAAAACTTGCTTGCTTTTTAAGGTATTATTTAGAATCCACCAAACCTAACCATATACTTTAATGTTTCTGCATACTATTATGCAAGTACTACCATCCATCAAATCTGAGAACTTCTCTCTGATCTGAAGCAGTATCTCTGCATTCCACTGCAGATGATCCCACCTTTGCCATGATAGGCATAGATGTGCTATTATTGTAAATTTCACTTTTCTAGCATATTGCATAAAGAATTTTGTGTTTGATTTCATAGTATATCTAAAAAATTATAATTTTGTAATTTCACAGGACAATTATGCTATAGTTTATCTATTCACCAATTAAATAACTTAACTTTGAATCATGTTTGTTATGTTAACACTTATAGATATTCACAGGTGACTATTAGGAACAATTGTAATATATACTTTGCATGGTCACATATTTTAAGTCTTGGGTAAATGCTTGAGAACTGCTTGCTCATATGGTAAAGGCATGTTATAAATTTATAAGTTACTCTGGTTTCTGAAAGCTACCTTTTTGGGGCCCTAGAATTATGATGAGGTAAAACATCAGATTTTTGTACTGTCTAATAGAAATGCAGGGACAAATATGGAGCAGAGACTGAAAGAATAGCCAATCAATAACCAGCCCATCCATGGGCAAGAACCTATTCCTGACATGATCAATGATACTCTGTTATATTTGCAAAGAGAAGCCTAGCATAAATGTCTTCTGAGAGACTCCACCCTGACTAAAGCAGACGCAAAACCCCACAGCCAATTACAGGACAGAGCTCAGGGACTCTTATGTAAGCATTGGGGGAAAGATTGAGGGGCCTGAAGGGGATAGGAACTCCACAGAAAGACCAAGAGAGTCAACTAACCTAGAGCCTTAGGGAATATCAGAGACTGAGCCACCAGCCAAAGAGCATACAAAGGCTGGACCAAGGCCCCTGGCATATATATATACATATATATATATATATATACATCTGATATATACATATATATATCAGATGTCCAGATCAGTCATCATGTGGGTCTCCCAACAACTAGACTGAGAACTATCCCTAAAACTGTTGTCTGCCTGTGGAATCCCTACTCCTAACTAGGCTGCCATGTTTGGCCTCAGTAGGAGAGGATACTCACTAATCCTGTAGAGACTTGACAGGCCTAGGTAAGCAAATACTGGGATTGGGTGGGGTTGAGTGGGGTTGGGTGGGGTTGGGTGGGGTTAGGTGGGGTTGGGTGGAGAAGCTACCTTCACAGAGGAGAAGGAGAAGAGTGGGACTGTGTGAGTGTGTACCAGGAGGCAGAGTAGTCATCAGAATGTGAAATGAATAAATAAATTAATTAATGAGGGAAAAATCAGATTTTTTTCATTATTTATGGTAATCTTTCTGTAATGCTATTTGATGTAGAATTTCACTATAAACTAATGCTAGACTCTTCCATAGCAGAGGGCCAGAAGTATATTTTGCACAAAATACAATTTTAACCTGTTTCTCTTACATTTAGTACTGTCAAATAGTGAATTTTTAAATATTCTTAAATGCTCAAGGAGGCATCCAGTATGGTAGAAAACTGTGCGAGAAGAAAACAAAAACAAAAAAACCCATAGCATTAGCATATTATATTTTCCTGCAGGGGGAAGTAAATGAAAACACAGAGAGATGGTGAATTATTGGTCAATACGAATATAATTGCATCTTTTTCATTCTATGTAAGTAATTGAACTAGTGACAAATGGGTATCCTATGTTGGAGTTTGAGATTTTGGTAAGATATTTATGGTTTCTCATGGATTTGAGAGACTAAAGTGTGGATGCTTCATTCCTTCTTAGAAGGGGGAACAAAATATCCATCTAAGGAGTTACAGAGACTAACTATGGTGCAGAGACTGAAGGAAAGACAATCCAGAGACTGCTCCACCTGGGAATGCTTTCCATATTCAATTATCAAACCCAGACACTATTGTGGATGTCAGCAAGTGCTGGATGGCAGGAGCCTGATATAGCAGTCTCCTGAGAGGCTCTGACAGTACCTGACCAACACAGAAGTATAGGCTCACAGCCATCCATTGGACTGAGCACAGGGTCCCCAATGAAGGAGCTAGAGAAAGGACCCAAGGAGCTGAAGAGTTTGCAGCTCCTTAGGATCAACAACAATATGAGCTAACTAGTACCCTCAGAGCTCCCAGGGACTCAACCATCAACCAAAGAGCACACATGGTGGGACTCAAGGCTCCAGCAGTGTATGTATAGCAGAGGATGGCCTAGTTGGTCATCAATGGGAGGAGGGGCCCTTGATCTTGTAAAGGTTTATGCCCCAGTGTAGGGGAATACCAGGGCCAGGAAGCAGGAGAGGGTGGGTTGGTGAGCAGGGGGAGGGGGAGGAAGCAGGGTTTTTTTTTGTTTGTTTGTTTGTTTTTGTTTTTGATATGCTTTTTAAAATTAAAGAAAAAAGAAAAACAAAAACATAAATTAAAGAACACAAAAAAAGAAAAAAGAAAGTCATGAACAGCTGCTTTCTTGTTTCACTAGGTAACTAGCGAGAAGTACATGACAAATATAGAGTCTTTGTTATTCAGTATAATCACAGAAACAATGGGACTTTGGGAAGCAAATGGAGAGAATTCATAAACTGTGAATCGCAATAAAGAGAAAGATTAGTGCTCTAAAAAAAAAAAAAAGAGAAAGAAAAGAAAATGGGGATGATGATCAGTGGTAAAGAAAGCAAAGATGACTCCTCCCCCTCTACAGAGTGTTAGCTGAGTCAGGCTCCTCCATCACTCAGGTGATGGTCTGCTAGAGAAGTGCCCTAGAGAAGGGTGGGTGTCTGTGCTACAGCTCTGATGCAGCCTGGACGTGAGAGTCTATTTGGAATTTATTTGAAAAAATATGTGTGTCAAGTTATGTTTACGGGTATATCTGTCTCATTTATATGGTCATTCTTTTGCTCAATCCATCACACAGGAACGTGCATTGAGGTTTATTATAGCATGCAGCAGCCCTACACGCTTCCTTCCATAAGATTTTATACTCAAGGAGGTGAGGATGATTACTGCCATTTACATCTTCACTACATCTTGCATGTTTCCATGATCAAAATAGGTTTGAACATTTTGTGCAACAGCCTTCCCAAAAGAAAACAAACATTTTATTAGGTTGATTTAAACTGTAACACCGATATCATAGTAAAATGTATAATAAAGAAAAAATACAGGCATACATTGTGCAATGGCTCTATTTTTTTTAATAAAATGTATATATTGCACAAAGTTCGCTTTAATTTATTCCATCAATTCATTATAATTTGCATAAGTGAATCGCTGGCTCCTGATGTGCCACGTCAGGCTTTGTGATCTCCTAATGCTTCCTGGCTGGCTGCACAGTGGTATACATTGCTAAGGAAGCACATCTTACAGCCAAGTGGATTTCATGACTAAAGTAATAAAGTTCTCCTCTGTCCTTGAGATTTGCACTGGTATTCACCAAAAGGTGAGTCAACTTATTCTTAAAGGCAGCAAAAATGTGATTAAAATGCAGTACAGATGTATATAAAAGACATTTTCAATATGATATGCATACACTGAAAAATAAAAGAATGGAAAACATTAAAAAACAGTAACCAAAAGAAAGGAGTCTTAGCTATGGTAATGCCAGATCAAGTAGCTATATGGTTGAAAACTATCTTAAGAACAAGGAGTACACCAAATAAAGACAAAAGACTCAATCCACCAGTAAGATATCATAAATGCATATGCTCCTCTGAGCACAAGACACAAATACACAAGGCAAATATTGAAAGAACTATAGGGCAAAGTAGATAGTAATCAAACTTCTCACACTTCATTTGAATAATGGCCAGAAAAAGATGAAAACGGAACAAGAATATATTAGTAGCACGTAGACCAACTGTTTCTAACAGATAAAGCTAGAACACTCAAGGCAACTTCAGAAGATCATAGATTTTCTAAATGCTCATTGAGAATTCTCCATAATAAACTACCCACAATGGATTATTACTGGTCATAATAAAATGGAAAAAAGATTTAAATCATATTAACATCTAAAAGTGTAAAACAAGACATTTCTTAAGTATGTAAAAAGTTAATGCATATTCAAACAACTAGCAAGTTAAGGATGAGTCACAAGAGATTCTAAAAAACTATTTCAGGTAAATAAAAATAATATACAAACTAAACTTATGAGATGCAGTGAGAACAGTATGAAGAGTTAATTTTAGAATTATAAACATATGAAAAGAAAAATCTCAAATAAAAATCCACAACATTAGAGTACAATGAAATAAAAATAAAAATAATTGTAAGAATAGAATTGGATATATATTAGTATATAAAGTATTATATACACATATTTTGGAAAATATAATTGAAAAGATAAAATTAACAAAACTAATAGATATATTCTATAATATTAACATAACTTGCGAGTGCTTAACTGTATATATTTTTAAAAAGAATGTTCCTAAGTGGAAAAATCATAAATCAAGAAGGAATTCTTTCATCTGGCCACAGAAAAAATGATGTCCATAATTTCTATGAGAAATTAATTCTATGTCAATAAATAATATATCCTGGACCAAATAGATCAATATTTAGATATATGTATTCTTCAAAGACTAAGTCATGGAGAAATCAAAATCTGCAAGGACTTACAGTTATATGTCTATATACTACAATTGCATATATACATATATATATAGATATATGCTTCAGATAAATTACATAGAAATATGAACCTAGTAAGGATATTTGATTAGAAATAATAATTTGTAAGCCATATCAACTACAAAATCTCAAGACCACATGGCTGCACTGCAGAAAATTAGAACATTAAAAAAGCAAAATAACAGAAAAAAACAAAAACTTAACACCAATTCTCAAACTATTTCATAAAGTTGAAAGACACAGAGAGAGTGGTGCCTCAGTGTTTCAATAAAGAAACTCTAGAGACCAGTAAGACCATAGAGACAGATGGTTATTATTTATGTGGGAAAAATTTTCCATGGATTTTTTACCCAAAAATTTTAATATAGTATTATAAAAAACAGTTGGAGGGGACAGTAAAAGAGAAAACACATGCAAAGGATAGCCCAGAATAATACAAAAAGTACATTACATGCTGATTGACAGTTATTGAAATTTCCATAGTCAGTTTTCATTTTTAGAATTATCATTCATATAGGTTCAAAGATGACAACTTTATGAATTGGTTTAAATTATGTTCTCGATTTAGATGAACCGAAACACAATAGGAGATATGACATAGTCCGGTAACCAAAGGACTTATTCAGGCTGCTATAAATGTACTTACTTATAAAATTAAAACAGGGCCAAAGAGATAGCTCCACAGTTAAGATAACTGCATGCTCTACCAGAAGACCAAGGTTCAATACAAGCATCCAAAAGTGACTCACAACCATTTGTTACTCTAGTCCCAGGATAACCAAAATTTTCTTCTGCCTTCCACAAGTACCACACACACACATGGTACACAGCCACACACTCAGGCAAAATACCCATGCACACACAATAGAAAAAGATAAGTGATTCTTGAAACTTAAACAAAATTCAAATTAAATGATAGGTGGCTTAATTAATAATTACAAATTGGAAATTCAGATTTGGAGGCTGCAGTCTTGGTGGAGTGGGTGATAGACTTGATTTCAATTTGGTTTTCTAACATAGGAATTTAGAATCTCAAAAATGATAATGGTTGAGGATGCAAGTTCCATTTTAAAAGGCTTGGCTAAATGAAACCTAGGCTTTTATGCATAATGTAATACTACATTATTTTATACCATTAGTCATGTCAATTTGGAATCAAGGATAATTTTAATATCAAATATCTTCATGATGGAACAAAGAAAGCTTAAGAATCTCATAACATGGAAACATTCCTTTTCACACTGAGGATGAAGAAGGGTGGTTCATAGGTTAGTATTTGAGACTAATGGAACATTCATTCCCAAAGAAGTTAACTGTTTAGGATCTTTTCTAAATGCCTGGGGGTAAAAGTTTTCATCTTTGTTTTCCTTTTATTTCTACTAATATTCAGATAATTTCTTTTCCCATTGATGCTTAATTCCTTTTCTTGTCCAAGAGTTGTGAAAACACTGTAGCTGTTTATTCTTCTGTATTATTAATAGCTAGCATTTTATTTAGTTCATGTACTGAATTTTAATGCTTGACTTTATTACTTTTAAAATATGTGTGCACGTGTTTGTCTGCATGTGGATTTGCACATGTGAACTCAATGGCTTTAGAGACCAAGAGAAGGCAACACAATCTCAGATCTTGACAATTGTGAGCCACCAGGCTTCAGTGCTGGGAATCAAGAACTCCAGTCTTTGAAAGAGTAATATGCTTCCTTAACATTTAACCTCATTCTCCAGCTCTTTCCTAACACTTTAATACCACAATGGAATTTAATAAAATAGTATCAATAAACTTTAATAAAATAGAATTTAATAAAATTTCAGTCAGACTCCTTTTGCTATCTCACAGGTTTATATCAACATTAAAAGGCATTATCCACATAATTTCATTCCCCTATATCTTACTACTCTTCATGTACTCAGAAGTAAGGTAGATTCCTTACAAAACCTGGAACTCAATCAATAAAATGATTGTTTACAACTGTCTGTAGAATTTTGGATATACTATTCTTTTTTCTTAGACATAATTTTCTTAAGATAATTCTTTAGAAGTGTAATTGCTACATCAAGGAAAATACAGTTTTTGCTTTCTTGACATTGCCAAATTGGCCTCTAAAAATATAACAGCAAGACATGAATTGTCCAGAGCAGCTTCTGAGATATCCAGATTATAGACTTGGAAATTGCCAGATATGCCATAGCATCTATGTACAGCTCTGTCAGCTTCCTCAACTGACCCGTTGGCTAGGATAGCTGTCTTGATTTTCCAGGCTCTCTCCTGGTCAGAGGAAGAGAAAACATGAAAAACCTAGGCCTTGGTTGTACCAGGCCAGATTGTCAAACAAGGGCTATCAAGACTGTCCATGTGTAGTCCTCTTCTTCTGGAATACACAAGAAGGAGACATATGTTTTTTTTTTCCTCCTTGATCTAGAGTGGTTTCAAGATCTCAATAATCCTGCCCTTGAATCTTGAATGGTAGAAGTACTGTAGGCCACCACTACACCCATTTGGGTTGTCTAACTTTTAGGTGTAAGAAATTGTTTTTAAAAAGGATGAAGGTGGGGTTCAGAGACCAGCACCTGTGTAATTCAGACTTGGGTAGAGCATATTTCCTTTACTTGAAGGAACAGCTCAAATTGTCTTAAATTTATCTTTTGATTTTGAAAATACGGTATTCATTGCATGTATGTGCGTGTGTGTATGTGTGTGTTTGTGTGTGTCTCTCTGTGTGTATCTCTCTCTGTGTGTATATACATGCAATAGCATCCATGTAGAAGTCAGGCATCGGCCTTCTGATATTATCATGGTGATCTTGGGGTTCAAACTCAAGTCATCAAGATGGCTGGTATGCTGAGCTATCTCCCTGGGCATGAAAGAGGAAAGATAGTCAAGTAGTAAAATAAGAATCAAAGACTGAAGGATGGTGGAATACATATTGGGGCAAGAAGATAAAAACTACCTACATAGAAGTAACTACTGAAGTGTTTCAACTTTGTGGAGATTTAAAAAGAAACATGCAAATTTAACCCATGGTCTTAAGTGAAGAAAACTTCCTTATGATGTTTCTTTGAAGCAGTATATCTTGTTATCTTTCATAGTTACTGGTTCTGTTTGAAAATAACCATGCAAAATACAAAATTCTGAGACCTTTTCAGATTATCTAACATTTCTAGAAGAAATTTTCAACAGTGGAAAACAGCACTGTGGGTGCTTAGGGGATATGGGATGCACTTCAGACTTTAAATAACCAAAACCAAGCAGTCAAAAAAGAACCACAAACAAACAAACAAAACCCCCAAACACGAACATTTTTCCATCAAAGAGCATTTCAGCAGGCATTTTATCCTGGGATTTCTACTAACTTTTGTTCTGGATAATGATTGACATGCAAGCGTCTCCTATAGTCACTATTGAATACATAATGCGTAGCATCTAAACAGTTTAATTTGACCTAATTATACGTATTTACGAGAAATAGGAGATGCTTCAATACAGTTTCAATATATAATGTTCCTACAGAATAATTGGCATATTGATTACTTTAAAAAAAACCCAGACTTTATTGAGAGGACATTCCAATTCCTCTCTTCCAGTTATTTTACAATCTGCAATGTTTATCATTGTCTATAGTCAATCAAGTGTGCAGTAATACACAGTAACTCTTTCTCTATGTGCCTATGAGTCCATACTTATCACAAACTTCTAATTCTCACCAAAGATTATTAACATCTTTGGTTTCCAGAAAACATAGTTACCTTCTACAGTGTTTGAAGTTGAGAAGAACCTTCAAGATCAATTCCCTTATGTTACATATGAGAACACAGTAACTTGCCCTAGGGTCTGTGTGAATTCATTTGTATCACAAGGGGTTATGCTGGAGCCTGCCTTCCAGAGGTTTCTCTGTTCTGTTCCTTTAATAGCTTATTATGGCTCCGTACTCTCTATTTATCCATTTTTCTTTTCTACCTTCCTTCCTTCCTTTTGGCAAAAATGTCATATTCATAGACAAATTTCTAGTTTTCTAGAATATGGATTTCCCAAACTTGGAACAATGAATCTCCCACAGTAAATGTGAGAATATTTAATTATATTTTACAGACCAGGAATGACCATGCAACTCTGCTGGACTTTTTAGGAAAAAAAAAACAATCCTGCAAAGCATTCTATGGTTTTAGGTTGAATATTTATTTTATATTCAAGGTAGACCTCAGCAGCAAAGAAGACAAACATCACCCATGAAGAAGTTCTATTTAAAGCTGAGCTGAAGGAAGTTGAAGTAAATTACTGAGTGACTAGAGAAGTTCTGGAAGCTTTTAGGATGTTCAAGAAAAATTAAAACAAGTCACCTGGTAGCGTCTAGACAGGAATTCTTCAATGATAAATGTGACAAAATGAACTCCCTTTGGAAATCAGAATCTCATTGTAATTGGGCACTTTTTAACCTCGAAAATCCTCTCTTTATTTTTTTCCCTTTACAGGCACAAATATATTTTATCTGTAGTGATATATATGAAGCCAATGGAAAGGCTTAGAATAAACATACTAGTTTCAAAATATTTTCCCAGGAGAAACAACCCAACCCTAGTCTATCCAAATTGAGCAAGACTCAAGTCCATCCAGGGAAGGGCTTCTTCAGTTGGGAGATGTCATGCATCAACAGTGACTTATCACTCACATTAATAATGAGCAGAGAGAATGTCCACAAAGCATCTTGACTAGTGTCTTCTATATTGTTAGGAGACCCCTTTCATCTGGATTAAACTCTGCTTGTTTTTATTTATTAGACCATTTGTTATGCCCCTGATAAAACTGTACAGATCATCCACATGCTCTCCTCCCTAATAACATAAGACCTAATTTATGAGGCTATGCTGGTAGAGCTCAGGGCAAGGATGGTTGTGTTAACCAAAATAAAACTTGGTCTCAGTCCTCTAGAATGAGGTGCTGTCAGGAAGTAAGTCATTCTGAGTAATAAGATCGCTATGCAAATAGATGCAAATGATATTCCCCATGCACTTTAATAAAGCAGGTGAGACAATAGAACACAGGGATGAATGTTGGTGGAATTATTAATTGAAGTCTTATTTTTTTAATATCTGAGAAGAAAGAAATAGATGGATTTCTCTCCAAAAAAGTCTCGAATTGAAGAGTATTTTTTTTCTTAATGTAGCTGTAATTGAAATTTTATTTTGAAGCAAACTGAGATCTTAAGCAAATGAAGTACAGATTCATGTTTTCCCAGCAACTGTGATATTTTAATTTCCTATAATGCCAGTGAAAAGTATTATTAAATACAAGAAAATGGAAAAGACAGATGAATTTTACAATGACCCAATCTATTAAAGGGAGGGGTTTTTGTTTTATTTTTTTCTTTCTAATCTTCAGGCAAGTCATGATTAGTAACAAAAGAATAGTAGAGCTAAAATTGGACACCAAAATTGTCTTTGGTAGTTGTTTTGAAATACATAATGTGCTAATAACCTATTCATTAAATTGCTTTATTTTATTTTATTTGAAAAGCTCTTTATACTACAAAAGCTAGTTTGACTATTTTATAGAAAGAACTATAATCACATTTAAAAGAATTTACAAAGATTACAACAGCTTATTTCTTTGTAGCTTACCTCAAAGTAGGCAAAATTAGGTCTAAGTTTTTGTATAGGACTGCTCCAAGAACAAAAACAGATGATTCATCTAATTCTAGGAAGGATAAAATGAAAAGCTGTTAGTAAAACCACATAAAAATGCAACCATACAAAACGTTAATTCATTAATTATCTACTTATTTCAGTTCTTGCCCACAAGTAGCAGAAATTTAGTTGTTCTTAACCATAACTAGGTTAAACTAGGCACACCACCTTGCTCAGGTAGTTTTAGACAATAGTGTTTGTGATGGTGTTACATAAGGATCAATCTTTTCCCTGACCAGCTGAGATTAAAAACCTCCTCAGGTCCATTTGAAGGATTTGCATTCCCAATGATGTGGGGGGAAAGGCCATCTATCTTCAGTAGCATGAAGTTAAAGCTCACCAAAGTGAGAACTAAGACCACAGTGCTTCTTTTGAAAATACTCTTAGAAGGTACTTAACAATAGTAGGTTATATATGATACACCAAAATAAAATCTGGAAACAAAAGTTCATCTTAAGGTGAGATAAACAACCAACAACAACAACAAAAGAAGGTGAGAACAGCAAAAAAATTGACTTTGAATTGAAACTTCAGTCACATTTCAACATCTGAAGTTAAATTGTCAGACCATGCACTTTACTTAGGGATGAATACGTTAAAGGAGAATTATGAGCATACAGCGCTCAGTTCAATAGTGTATGGTTCTATTTTCCCCTGCTATAATAAATCCTTTCCTTAAGTCAATCTGTTCATTTAGAGAGCAAGGACAAGTTGTCTACATTTACAAAATTAGATTACAAACATGTTTGGAACATATTTCTATATTATGTGATGCACGAAGAATTCTACGTTATGATTTATTAAGTGTCCTTGTCAGAAACGTTTAGTTCACAGCTCCTATTATTTCTCATTATTACCTTTTGACGACACAGGAGTGAAAATACTTTTTGGAATCACAACACGATCTTCTGAATTCCTTGCCCAATCTACCATTCCTTTCCGGCCTTTCATTGGGAAGTTGATGTCGGTTAGAACAGACGCAGCAGGAAGCTTCTGAATGCTAGCCACTATTTGAAAAAGGAAGAATCCTGTCAGAGAATCTTGCTTTAAATGTCACTGAAATAAAATTCAACGAATAAAAGGTGTGGATACTCAGAATTCAATTTTAAAGTAAATTTACACTTAGTAGAGCATTATAACATACATATTTATTAGATAACATTGTTCTTTAGCTTGAGAATTCTTTCATTCACCACAAGGTTTCTTTAGCTTTGATTAGGATTTATATAATGATGGTCAGTGGTGATGTGAGTGTCCTGAAGGCACCAAGAGAAATAGCCACACTGCTTGGTCATGTCCCCTGTCCACTGCAACTGTTAGAAGCCCATATTGCACTTTATGGTAGGCTGAAATATTTAAATTCTTCTTTTGTCTTCAGAAAATGTTTTTTTTTATATAACTATCAGAATTACTCTGTTATGACTTTTGGATGGGTCCTGGGAAGATATGGACAATAAAGGAAGCATACTTTTGAGAGAATTGCCAGAATCCAAGTAACAAAGCACAATACCAATAATAATACCATAACCACAACGACAAGTTTTTACACAGAAATATTAGATACATCAGTAACAATGTAACCTTAAGACTTTTGCCCTAAGATTGCAAGAAATAAAATAAATAGCTTATATATATTCATATTAGGAATTATGTTTTTGCTATTAGAAATACATATTTTAAAATAAATTTAAAATGTCGGGCAGTGGTGTCACATGCCTTTAATCCCAACACTTGAGAGACAGAGGTAGTGGATTTCTGAGTTTGGGGCCGTTCTGATCTATTGAGTGAGTTCAGGACATCCAGGGCTATGCAGAGAAACCATGTCTTGAAAAAAAAAAAAAGAAAACAAAACAAATAATAATTTTAATTTATTTACTTTTATTTTATGTGTATAAATGTTTTGCCTGCATGTATGTCTGTGTACCATATGTGTGCAGTGCCTGTGGAGGCCCAGAGAGGGTCTTAGATCCCCAAGGATTGGAGTTATGGATGCTTGTCATAACCATCCATATGGTTGTTGATAATTGAACCAATGCCCTGTGGAAGAGCAACAGCAGGCAGTGGAGACTGCTGAGCTGTCTCCAGCCACCTAGAAATACATATTATATTCTATACTGAAACAAACATAAATGATATGTTTTTGGAGGTCTATGAAATAATAGTCTGTACATTTATACTAAATGTATCTGTATTTATAATTATGTATACAGTAAGGGTTAAGGCGATAAATATTTAAGCACTTATAAATTGTATGTAGTTTAAAATTAAGAAATATAATTTGTAAAAATTTTTCATAGGCTGTGCATGTCTTATAGCAATGCTTCAGTAGAAAGATAAGGGGAAATGTAAAAAGCTATCACAATAGAAAGGCCAAAGTAAAAACCATTAGGCTCTTTGTAAGTGGATTTTCCTCTAAAGGAACTTATAATTTAAAACAAGAGAGGATGAAATTAAGATTTTAACAATATTAGTTGTATAAATATATTACTGCACCCCTGGCTTGGTTTCAAATTAAATTGGTTATGTATTATGGCAGTGCACCAGTGAAATTATACTTTATGAAAGCTCTTTGTGGCTATTATACACATCCATTATCAGCACAGGATGGAATTTCATTTGGCCCGCAATTTGACATATTAAAGCTTAAAAAGGATCTGCTAACTAAATGTTGAAGGAAAAAAAGGTACTGGATAAGACATAAATTGGTTACGGATGTTAAATGCCATTTTTTTTGAATAACGGCTGTAATTATTTTAGTTTCTTTTTAAATATTTTTAAAGCTAGTATGCTTTCCCTTTCCATAAATAACCCCATTCAAATATGCTCAAGGACACAATACTGACTGTGTCTAGAAAAACAGTTACTGCACTAGTAAACATACATCCTTAATTCTTGAATTACAATGTGCAAAACTACATGTAATGTCTTTGACCCAAACTTCAATTGCCTTGAAATTTAGAGACCATATATTTCACTAGTCTGTTGTAAAAGCTGACTGGAAGAGAAGAATGTTGTCTTTCCCATATTATTTTCTTCTCCTAAAGAAATTAAACATGAAGTAAATGTCTGGGTTCTGAAGTCTAATCATGTGTTTATTTTTATAAACATTGACAAAAAAACAAAAATAAACACAAAATAAATTTTAATGGAGGATATTTATGTCTACCAGAGGTCATATTACCCTGGGTAAATGTTAGCTTAATAGCATATTCATGAATATGTAATTTCATTTTGTGATACTGGCATTCATTTTGTCCCACAAAACTCACTCTTTCATTAGAGATACATTATTGGTTAAATTGTGAATATATCGAATAAATGGTTACTGCTTAATGTTTGACTAGACAGAATAAATTATACTTGCTAATGTAGTATAGAACAAACGAATGTAAAAAGAAGTCAAAGACACAAATTGGTACCGAAGTCTAAATTCCATAGTGTTCAGCATAAAGAGTATAGAAAACGAATTATTTATACTTAGGACTCATTACTTATACTTAGGAATCCAGTTTACACACACACACACACACGTGTGTGTGTGTGTGTGTGTGTGTGTGTGTAAGTTTATGTAAGATGCTCATTTTTATTTAAATGGTACTCCATCTTTTAATGTATATACACAACCAAACTGAATGAATTGTTATGTGTAATAAATCACAATGCTTAACTAGTTCTCAAAGCAATGTTTTTCTTACAATATAATGGGATATTCAATAAAACCATTATACAAGAGGACATTTCAATAGAGTGATGAGGTTTAATTTTAAGTTTCTGAATTATCAATGTGTTTGATAGCAATGTGTTCTGAATACCAAAGTGTTTTAAATATAAATTTACCCTAAACCCTCAGAGGAGTATGTTTAAGGCCGACATTTTGGTTCCTCATGAGCCCTCAATAGTTATTGAGAAACATACTATGGCATAGCAAAAATAATTCAGAAGTGTATCTTATTCCTTTTTTAAAGTTCTTGTGTATGGCATCTGGATCAATCCAGTTCCCAATCCCTTGCCTTCTTCACTGAGTTAAATGTTCAAACCTCAGACATAAGTTGGGAACTAGTTAGTCTTTAAGGAAACGGGATAAGTGGGTAAGATCCAACAAATGAATTCCTTAAACTACAACTTGGCACTATGTATTTTACTGACAAAGAGAAAATCAAAGCATACATGCATAGTTATACTACACTATGTAGTAAGTGGTTATTTAAATGCAGCCATAGAAGCACATAGAAGGTGGAAAAGCTTTCCTTAAAAAATTAGCCATTTACAGATTATGGTTCTTAGATGAATGATGATAGGATACTGTATTTCTGGATAAATAGGGACTTCTTCAAAGATCTAGGAATTGCCCTGAATTGAGTGTACTATGTTTTCACTGTAAACCTAGATTTGATTCCCTTTGCAGTAAAACAAGTGACTCATCATGGTAAACGCTGGAGTGAAGCCACCAGACTGGCTTTATCATCATGCCTGTAATTCACCAAGCTTTAAAATCATCGTGGTCCAATGTATATGCCTCTTTCCCATTTATAAGTTTTTATAGGATTGCATTTATTCTTTCCCAATTTTATATATGCTTACAACATATGTTAATCATATCTACCTCCCTCCCTAGTTCCAAGTCTTTCAAGCACTCCCCTGCCAAAACCTTGTATCCACCTTTTGATATAGATGAGTCTAAAGCATAAAGTCTGAGCTTTTCTTTAAAAAAAACTTATTTCATGATCCTTTTCCTTATTCAAAGCAAGACTTACTCCTCAGGGAGGTCATTAGGTTTTTACCCTATACCATTGTGGAAGTTAAGGAGAATGACGACTATGTTAGTCATCATTGTAGTGAGTTTGTTCCACATACAAACTGGATACAGTAAATTTGATATATCATCTGAATTAAAGACAGAAATGCAAGGCATGAGGAAAGAAACACCTTGAGAGCAAAGGCATATGGATGAAGGTAGCAAATATGAGCAAAGGAGTCATACTAAGATTAGTAAAGAATAAAGCCATGTACAAGCCTGTTTTATTTATCCATTTTGGCCCTGGACTTGGGTCCTCGGTGTTTCTCTGTTTACAGTTTATGTAAGTATTAGGAGAATTCCTTATCTATCTCAAAAATAACAGGGATGTAGTTGTTTTCATAGCATATAAAAAGCCCTGGGTCTAGTGACTAGTAACATATAAATTGGAAGTGATGGCACTTCCTTATAAATCTAGCATTAGGTAGGTGGAAGCTCTAGGATCAGAAATCCAAAATCATCTTGAACTACGACATATCACATCAGAGACTAAGCTGGGCACCATGAGACCCTGTCTCAAGAAAAACAATACAAAGCACAGGAATAACAACAATGAAACCCAAACCCAAAAGCGATAATAACTGTAAAGAGAAATTCCACATGCATTCAACAAGCCATGTGGCCGAGTAAATGATGGCCTTCTCTGTGCCTTCTTCTGTAACATGGGCCTAACACTATAATTTCCTTGCTGGGATATGAGAGAACTACCTGAGTATCAATCAATAGTAGTCTAGCCAGAACTATAGCCAGAACACAGATGCTTCTATGGCAGTATCGGCTATTACTCTTGGAGCAAATTTTCATGTAATTTTTTTTCAAGAAAGCTACTACATGCCGGATCATGTATCATAATAAAGTATTTACTGTTTACTACAACATTATCTTTTGTTTTCTTTGAGTGACCCCAGGCAAGAGATTACTTCTTGAGTGCTTTATGTTAAGTGCATTCATTTACCCAGAGGCAGGAACCACACTGTAAAGAAGAAGAGCTCAAAGTTTAGTGCTGAAAATGCAGCATCCAGTGAGGCAACCGAAGTCCTGTATATGTATACACTGTCTTGTTGTCTTGTTTACTTTACCCTTAACTTTTCTTTCTCCATTTTCTTTTTCTTCCATTTTTTCTCCCTCTTCTTCTCCTTTCTGCCTGGCTCTACCAGAAAGAATAAACTTTTCTTTTTTTCTTTTTCTTTTTTTTTTTTTTTTTTGATTTTGAGGGGAATCTAGATGATTGTTCAGGTTATAAACATGCTGCTTCAATAAAGAGAATAAAAGCATCATGGACAACAGACTCAGAGTAGCTAAGATCACAGGCAGCAAAGAGCTCTTCAGAAGCACGACTTTCAAGCGTCATCCCAAGTGCTCAGTGCAATGAGTTGCATGCTGGACCACTCAGTGTAAATGTTCAGAAGGAACACCCAGGGAAGGGAGACTTGCAGCCACAAAAAAAAATGTGTAAGGGTGTATAGAAGGTGTTTAAAGGCTGTCTTAAAAACAGCCTTTTCTATTGTGATTTTTGTGTTGATGTTTCAGACATATTTGAAGTTCATGTTCTTTCAAAAGAAATAACTGGTTATCATCAATATTAGAAAACTTTCCAGTTATCAAAATGAACTTACTTTTGGTAAATACCATTCAAAATTTTTAGGTGGTCATCTGCATAGCTTCTCTAAGAAGAGATTGGAGGCCGGGGAATATGACATCAGGTCTTGGTATGGTAGGATACACCTATTGGTTTTGTTAATGTATTTTTGGAAAGAAGACTTACTGAGTGGCTCTTTTGAAAATTTCAAAGGACTTAGCAGTGAAAAACCTTGTAGTTTAGATTTGTATAGCAATGCCAAATCCCCAGTAAAACACTGAGAATGTCTAAGAAGAAAGGAGAGATGGTTCTTTCTCTGGCCTTATTGGACAATTATTAGGAACCTGACACTTTGTATTCACTCTTTGATTCACTCAGCAAGTATTTTGTCAAACATCTCTTCTGTGCAAGACACTGTTTTTAACATGACACTTAGCCAGAAACCTTAGAGGAGATATCTCATTTACCATAAAAATCATCTCAGGAGGCATTACCATTGTGGATATTTTCATTGCTATTATCAGGGTCTTTGTTTTACAAATAAGGGATCAGGTTATGTTTGAGCTCCTTCTCCAAGGTTATAAGTAGTCTCAGGGGGATTCAAACCCCAGCTTCTCTACTCAGACTTGTGCTGCCTGGTACAGTTTGATTTTATTTAGCAAGTGAACAACAAATGTACTGTCTGCTTCATTGTCCTGTTTTTCACTGAGAACAAAAGACAGATTCAGGAATTTGGTCTGAGGTAATAATGCTCATACGCCTATCAAATCAAAACTAGATGTCATTGAAGAACAATGGCTTTAAGCATACCATTTGTACTTTGCATGCACAGTGTTTATGTTCTAACATCTCCATGAAAAAAACTTCTTAAAATTCTGCCACAGTAGTCTGTAGAAAACATTCAGATATTTCCATAGATAGAACTTTAATGGTTCACACCACCAACACTCAACTTTGATACCCTGACATCATGGCCTTCTTTCTCAAAGGTGGGGATTAGAATGTTGAAGGTCATAGAGAAAGGGAGAGATGGTTGGGATGTGATGCTCATCTGCATCTTCCCTGTAAACAGCAGCAGTGGGCAGGGCATGCTTAGGACCAGGGAGTCTCATCCCTTTCATTACCTCCACCTCCATTACTGAGTTTAAGATGCCCAAGTCCTATTGGCACAATATACAAATTTAGTTGAGAAACCTCCTTGCTCACGTCCCCCCTCAATTTCTCTTGTTAGAAAAAAAAAAAAAAAAAAAAAAGACCTTGTGTCAGTTAAATGTAGATAAACTAGATGGGGCCTTAAAAATAAGTAACAATGTGGGATTTTTCCTAGTTCCTTTTTAGCGTCTAAGTCTTAAATATTACATGTGATTGAACCATATGATTAACTATTTTTCATAATCCTTTCTTGTATCAAAGCTTCACATTCTATTTTTCCATTTTCGATTACCCGTTTCAAGTGAGGGATCTGACAATAGAATGCCTTTCTGTTTTTTGTTTTGTTTTTGTTTGTTTTGTTTAGGAATAGGTGAGCTATGCCTAAAGGCGAGTTGAAGGGGGAAACTCCTTCAACTTCTTAGCATATCATTCTCATTTCTTAAGTATTGAGATTGCTAAAACTTGAGTCTCAGTCCAAGGCCACTCATGTGAGCCTTGTACAAGAAACAGAAATAGGTAAATTGTGGCCTGCAACAAATGAAGCCCTTTGCTTCATTTTATGTCAAAACTAAAAACTAAAAAACTAAAAAAAAATATTTTTTGCATTTTTTAAACAATTAGAAAAATCAAGAATAATTCTTCCTGGGATATGAAAATTAAATTAAATTGCAATGTCAATTGCTGTAAATAAAGTTTTGTTGGAACTCAGCAATACCTAGGATTTCTTTATGGCCATTCATTACTTTCAGGACACAATGGCAGAATTGCATAGCTCCAACAGAGATGGTGATCCTGAAATGTTTACCACCTAGACATTTAGAAAAAATGGGTTAGCTACACTAATCTTGACATATTTTGGGGACATTCTGCTTTGGAGTGATTTTTTTTAAAACAAGTAGAATAAGAAAAACACTTTAGAATGAACACTTACTGCACTGTGTATTGCAAATCCTTTCTGGCTATGGTAGCTTTTCCATATTACAAATAACACAGTGGAGAAGATGCCCAATTATTATACTAATTTCCTTTCCACTTCAAAATGATATTTCTATGTTCTTTGAGAAAACACACTTACAGATATTCATTTTCTTTATGCAGATACTTCAGAATTTTAATCCTATCTAATATAAAGTAAGATATGAGATAGGAAGTTATTTTTGCATGTATACATAAGTAGTAAAAACAAATTAATTTAGAACATACTTTAGGTTAAAGTCTAATTCCAACCAGTGCAATTTCTATAGAAGGGACCAATTATAATTAACTGAGTATCAAACAATAAGGATCTAGATAATGGTAGCACTAATATTTCTCATACTCTAATTAATTTGAAGCTATCAGAAAACAAGGCCAGAACCTCTGAAGAGTTAGGGCTCGGTAACACCAAGCTCCCCAGATATTGATTCATACATTACCTGAAGAGCAGAAACCAGGAGGAATATTTCACCTTGATAGGAGTGGAGACATCATTACTGACTTAAACATGAATTTGTGAGCCAATACATCTAATAAGTCTCCTTTAAACTCCAAAGTATTCAAAGAACTTCCCTACCACTGAAATTTGGGGACCAAACAGGAAATGGGAAGTATTTGCCTTGAAATGCTGAAATCGACCACCAAGGGGGAAAAATGATAGATCATAGCGTTCTAGATTGTAAATCCTATCACCATGAAGTAAACGGTGAATGAGGTGGACAACAGGAAGTAGATCAAGAAAAAACACTCTGAACAGGACTGTCTGAAGTGGGTTTCACAGAAAGGTCCTAGCTGAGGAGGAAGAGGAGGAGGAGGAGGAGGAGGAGGAGGAGGAGGAGGAGGAGGAGGAGGTAGTGGCGGCAGAATTCACTGCCTAGGTTGGTCCAGGGTGTCGTAAAGGCCAATAATGTTCCAAAGGCATAGAACAGCACAGAGAGAAGAAAAAAGAAAGAAAGGACATTCTGAATGGAGAAATGCTAAGACAAGAGAACACTTATTATTCTGTTAATACTAATACTGATACCATCTTCAGAGGGCAGAGTATTTAGTTAGGATACAAGGCTGAATATGATCTTGTAAGTTACAAAGCCTGGCCTAGAAATTGATTACATTTGGAAAATAGAAATATAAATTGGATGCATTCAAGTTAGAACTAAAGGTTGACATAGATACGATCATATTTTCTAGCATGTAGAATGTTGAAAATCCAACAGCAAGGGGAACTCATTCATTCAGCAAATACTAATTGAGCTCCAATTCTGTGCAAAGCACAGTTATTGTTTCTGGGGATGTATCTATGAGAAGCAGCAAATCTGCTGACCTTGTAACATTGGCATGCAATTTGAAGAGAAACCATATGAGCACTATGAGAAATTATTTACAATCTAAAGTTCATTTTTTTCATACAGAAAATTTTCATTGTTTTCTATGGTCATATCATCTAGAATGTCCCTGATTTCACCTTGTCTCTGAAGCTAAGGAAGGCAGAGCCTCATTAGCACATGGATAGGAGAAAGTTTTTGTGGGTTTCAAAAGCTCTCAAATTCTTCAGACTATGGAAGAGACCTTAAGAACCAGGGACACTAAGACTTGTAAATTCTGCAGATGATAGGGCTGTGTGATACACATATAAACAAACAATAAAATTTGGCAGACAAACATTTAGATATTGTCTAGTTAAGGCAGAAAATACTGTCTTCTAAAAATAATTCAAGGGAGCTGCAATTTGACACATGACATAAATGCACGGAAAAGAGGAGTCCCTTATCAAATACCAATTGCCATTGAAATCTTTATGAGTGTTCACTGTCATTACATGCCAGAAGGCAATTGGGCCATATACCCATATCTGCCTATAAGTATAACATTATTTTCCTCATTGTAAAATGTGTACCAAGCATACTATTTAGATTCTTAAAAACAAATATATGTAGGGTAACACATTTTAGTAGCACTTTTAAAGTTTTCTAGCAGAAGAGACTGTGGTCAGACGGACTGGAATAATGTCACCATAGTTACACATCCAGTCAGTAGGAAAAACCATAATTGTCCCTCTGTGTGCTTTACAAAAGAAAGGCCCTATTACTTTCCAGCTATCAAATATATTTAACATAGAATCATGGCAGCAACCCTTCAGGGAAGTTTTTATTTTACTTTATTCTGGGAGTAGCATCAGAGGTCTTTGGTGATGATGTGACTTGTGTTAGTCACTGAATGTGATTAGCCATGTGTCAAGACTGAAAGCCAGCACAATTTATCTTACTATTATATATATATATTTTTATTCGACATGGTTTTGTTATGTAGCTCAGGATGGCACTGAATGCCCTATCATCTTGACTTGAAGACTGGAGTTCTGAGACTACAGGAGTATACTTTTATACCTGGCCAGCATTTTTGGAAAGCTACAGAATAGCATCTCTGTCCCCCTTCCCACCTGCTAGGATAGAAGACTGTTGGTTTCTAATCTGAGTCTGTTTTTAGGTTTGTAAATTTAGATCAAAGACTCATACTGAGCAAAGTGTATTTTGGTGAAGAGGGAGAAGTCAGAATAGGTTTCTTTTTTGTTGCTGTTTTTGTTTTGTTTTGTTTTTGTTTGTTTGTTTTAAGGCATTTATTGTAGAAAGGCAGAGAGAGGGAGAAGCTTAAAGAAGCTAAAGGTGGCCATGGCCACATGGAGGGGGGGGGAGGGAGAGGGAGAGAGTGGGATGAGAGGTGAAGAGTGAAAGCAAGAGCTTTTGTTTTTGTTGTTAGCATAGGTTTCTTGGTGTAGCCAAATAAATCAATAAAGCATTTTGAAAGCAAGAGAAACATGAGAACAGAAAAAAGGAAATAAATCGTTATGAAGTACTCATTGCTTCTGTTCTTTACATGGTTATTATTACAAAGTCAGACCACTATTGTCATAGAGATGAGCAATTATTTCCATAGAAACAGCTGAAACAGGATTAGCTTTCATAGTGGCACATACGGTAGTGCTCTTTCAGTTTAAGAACAAAATTACAAGGAAGGATACAATATGACAGTTTAACTAATTCTAAATCCTTACACTATCAGATAAACCGGTAGATACCAGAATAGCTTAAAATTTTAAGTCTTGCTTCCAGAAGGCTTCAGATATTATCTTTCCACGTATATTCACAAGTGTGAATCTAGCAGATTTTAAAGGAATTAATTGTAAACAAAAGGAAAGAACTCACCATGGAGAAGCCTATGTTTCTGAAAACTTCGAGATAGAAGTTCTCCATGGAAACAAAAAGCCATCCCATGTCCCAGATGGCCCTTCTGCTCACTCCCCTGTCAGAAAGAGTTTCCCTGGCTGCAGGCCCTGAAAGATCTCCTAAAATGAAGGTCAAAGCTACTCCCACTTGCAAAGTCCCTCTCCACAGCTCTCAAATGCTAAAAGTTCTGCAGTAGCTTCCATGTAGATACGACATACAATCACATTGAAGCCTTTTATGGCTAGGTGTATGTGTCAATGTATAAGAAAATCAAAAACTCTCCTATGGTCTGGCAGAAAATTTAATATTGAGGTTAAAAGATAACTACCCAGAACACTTAAATACGAACATCACCATCTCTATATTAATTCACTCCTACAAGGCTGCAGTTTTTTCCTCATAGGTATGTATGCCTTAGCTGGACATGAAAGTTTCTATTTTGTTTCCCATTGTTTTTCTCAAAGGTCTTGGAAATTTTATGCATTCTCTATTGCTAATGTTATAAACTGGGGTTTGTGTGTCCTTGGTTTTAGAGATCAAGATGTTTAACTCAGTGTGGATAAGTGCCAAACAAAATATTCAATGGTAAACATACAAAAATCTAATGGGAGTCCCCAAAGCTTCAAAGTGGCTATTCTAACAATTGTATTGAGATGTGTAGGTTTTTGAATCTGGTTAATTTTAGTGTGATGGTTGTTTTTACCATAAGTTTTTTTTAAAATAATGTTTATAAAATAAAACAATTAAAGAATAAATAAATACAAAATAAAGACTATGTGGTACAGATAGAAAATTGTTCCTATAGCAACATATTCTCTGCAGGATGGTAACTGTAGGAGTCAAGACTGAATGAGGAACAAGATCATAACAGAACAGTTCCTTGGCTAAGATGTGTTATAAAACATTAATAACAAGGAAAATTCATATCCATATTAAAGGTATGAAGAGTTGGGCAGAAAAAAACAGCTTAAAATTTTTAATGAAATAAGTATTTATAAAGACTGTTGCTGGGCTGGCAAGATGGCTCCGTGGGTAAGATCACTGACTGCTCTTCCGAAGGTCCTGAGTTCAAATCCCAGCAACCACATGGTAGCTCACAACCACTTGTAATGTGATCTGATGCCCTCTTCTGGTGTGTCTAAAAACAGCTACAGTGTACTTTCATATAATAATAAATAAACCTTTGGGCTGGAGTGAACAGGGACTGAGCTGGCAGAGTTGACTGGAGCAAGCAGAGTTGACCAGAGTGAGCAGAGGTCTGAAATCCATTTCCCAACAAACACATGAAGGCTCACAACCAATGTATACAGCTATAGTATACTCATATACATAAAATAAATAAATAAAAATCTAAAAAAATAGAAGATAGTTGCTACAAAAGAAAGCAAACAGTCAGGAATAATTTAACACTGATGAGCAAAAACAGTATGTATGCATGAGTTACCTGAGGGTCATATTTTTAAAAAAGATAATTTGACTTAAATTCTTAATATAACAGAAGTAGGTTTGAGGGTGATTCTCTGGACAAAAGAAATAAACAAATACTTAACTGTTAGTTACTGAGATGCAAAGGAAAAAGCCATTTATTTTGAAGGCAAAACATTGGCATAGTACAAACCATATGAGTACCTTCCACACATCTACAGCTGGGCAGTCTAGAAAAACAGCATCATGAACACCTGTACACCATGAATTTGTGACCTTCTCTAGAGTAGGACCTGAACTTTTGTTAGGAAAGCATAAAAAATGAGGATGCAATGAATAGAAATGTTTTTTTATCCATTGTACTCTGGTGAGACTTCGAAAATAGAGTTTTGGACTCCTAGTCTCTATCTGATGCTTTGTAATTGTCATTAAAATGCGTACTCAAATGATGGGAAACTGAGGTGTCACAAAGAAGAGATTCTAAAACTTTATATTATTTCTTGGTGGCAAGCTAAATGAGGAAAAAGGAGTCAAAATTATTAAATAGTAATTTAGGAGTGACTACATAAGATAGTCACAATGGAGAAGTTCAGTTTAGAAGTTGGGATATCTGGATAATGTAGAAAAGCTTAGGCGATTTAGGTTATTTAAAACCAGACAGAGATTTTCTCTCTGGGGTCTTGCTAAGGCATAGGCCTTCAGAGGAGTTGCAGGACTGCAGGGACAGGAGCCTCTCAGCTTCCAAGGGACAGAGCTGGATCAGCAAACATCTCTGCCCCTCCCTGGGAACAGAGGGCTTCGCTCCAGGACTAGCTTCAGCCCAAGAACTCAGGCGGGACCAGCTGGGAGGCACAGGCCTCAGGAGTGGAAGGGGAGTTGCAGGGCAGCAAGGAAAGATCAAGCTCTAAGACACCAAGAACTTCTAAAACCAGAGATCAAGAGATGGCGAAAGGCAAACACAAGAATCCTATCAACAGAAACCAAGACTGATTGGCTTCATCAGAACCTAGTACTCCCACCTCAGCAAGCCCTGGATATCCCAAAACACCAGAAAAGCAAGATTTGGATCTAAAAACTCATCTCACAATGCTGATAGAGGAACTTAAGAAGGACATGAATAACTCCCTTAAAGAA
>JADRCD010154411.1:0-10782 GCA_019843815.1 Montemys delectorum | reverse complement strand
CTTAGAAAGAGCAATTTGCAAATTCATCTGGAGCAATAAAAGACCCAGGATAGCCAAAACTATTCTCAACAATAAAGGAACCTCTGGTGGAATCACAATCCCAGACTTTAAGCTGTACTACAGAGCAATTGTGATAAAAACTGCATGGTATTGGTACAGTGATAGGCAGGTAGATCAATGGAACAGAATTGAAGACCCAGAAATGAACCCCTGCACCAATAGTCACTTGATATTTGAAAAGGAGCTAAAACCATACAGTGGAAAAAAGACAGCATTTTCAACAGATGGTGCTGGCTCAACTGGCAGTCAACATGTAGAAAAATGCAAATCGATCCATTCCTTTCTCCTTGTACAAAGCTCAAGTCCAAGTGGATCAGGGACCTCCACATCAAACCAGATACAATGAAACTAATAGAAAAGAAAGTGGGGAAGAACCTCGAGCAAATAGGCACAGGAGAAAATTTCCTGAAGAGAATGCCAATAGCTTCTGCTCTAAGATCAAGAATTGACAAATGGGACCTCATAAAGTTACAAAGCTTCTGTAAGGCAAAAGACACTGTCAACAGGACAAAATGACAACCAACAAATTGGGAAAAGATCTTTACCAACCCTATATCTCATAGAGGGCTAATATCCAATGTATACAAAGAACTCAAGAAGTTAGACTCCAGAGAACCAAATAACCCTATTAAAAAATGGGGTACAGAGCTAAACAAAAAATTCTCAACTGATCAACATCAAATGGCTGAGAAGCACCTAAAGAAATGTTCAACATCCTTAGTCATCAGGGAAATGCAAATCAAAACAACTCTGAGATTCCACCTCACACCAGTCAGATTGGCTAGGATAAAAGACTCAGGTGACAGCAGATGCTGGAGAGGTTGTGGAGAAAGAGGAACACTCCTTCACTGTTGGTGGGATTGCAAACTGGTACAACCAGTCTGGCAATCAGTGTGGCTGTTCCACTGGAAATTGGACATAGTTCTACCAGAGGACCCAGCTATGCCACTCCTGGGCATATACCCAGAAGATGCTCCAACATGTAATAAGGACACATGCTCCACCATGTTCATAGCAGCCTTATTTATAATAGCCAGAATCTGGAAACAACCCAGATGTCCCTCAACAGAGGAATGGATACAGAAACTGTGGTACATCTACACAATGGAGTACTACTCAGCTATTAGAAACAAAGAATTTATGAAATTCTTAGGGAAATAGATGGATCTGGAGAGTATCATCCTGAGTGAGGTAACCCAATCACAAAAGAACACACATAGTATGCATTCCCTGATAAGTGGTTATTAGCCCAGAAGTTTGGAATACAGGAAGAACAACCCACAAACCACAAGAAACTTAAGAAGATGGACATTTCATTCCTTCTTAAAAGGGGGAACCACATACCCACTGAAGGAGTTGCAGAGATTAACTATGGAGCAGAGACTGAAGGAAGGATAAGCCAGCCTAAATATAGCTATCTCCTGAGAGGCTCTGACAATACCTGACTAATACAGAGGCTCACAGTCATTCATTGAACTGAGTACACAGTCCCGAATGAAGGAGTTAGAGAAAGGACCAAAGGAGCTGAAGGGTTTGCAGCCCTTAGGACGAACAACAATATGAACTAACTAGTACCCTCAGAGCTCCCAGGGACCAAACCACCAACCAAAGACTATTGATGGTGGGACTGAATGTTTTGGCAGCATGTGTATAGTAGAGGATTTCAAATTTGATCATCAATAGGAGGAAAGGACCTCCGCCTTGTGAAGGTTTTGTGCCCCAGTGTAGGGGAATGCAAGGGCCAATAAGTGGGAGAGGGTGAGGAGGCAGTCATGAGGAGGGGGGAGGCAACAGGGGTTTGGTCTTGTTTTTGTTTGTTTTTTGGAGGGGAAACTGGGAAAGGAGAAATTTATATGTAAATAAAGAAAATATCTAATAAAAAAAATTAACTCAAGCAAATCAGTGGCCTTCCTCTACACAAAGGATAAACAGGCAGAGAAAGAAATTAGGGAAACAACACCCTTCAAATAGTTACAAATAATTAAAATACCTTGGTGTAACTCTAACTAAGCAAGTAAAAGATTTGTTTGACAAGAACTTCAAGTCTCTGAAGAAGGAAATTAAAGAAGATCTCAGAAGATGGAAAGATCTCCCATGCTCATAGATTGGTAGGATTAATATAGTAAAAGTGGCCATCTTACCGAAGGCAATCTACAGATTCAATGCAATCTCCATCAAAATTCCATCTCAATTCTTCAGAGACTTAGAAAGAGCAACTTGCAAATTCATCTGGAATAACAAAAAACCTAGGATAGGGAAAACTATTCTCAACAATAAAGGAACCTCTGGTGGAATGACCATCCTGGACCTTAAGCTGTACTACAGAGCAATTGTGATAAAAACTGCATGGTATTGGTATAGTGACTGGCAGGTAGATCAATGGAACAGAATTGAGGACCCAGAAATGAACCCACACACCTATGGTCACTTGATATTTGACAAAGGAGCTAAAACCATACAGTGGATAAGAGACAGCCTTTTCAACAAATGGTGGTGGCTCAACTGGGGGTTAGCATGTAGAAGAATGCAAATCAATCCATTCCTATCTCCTTGTACAAAACTCAAGCCCAAGTGGATCAAGGACCTCCACATCAAACCAGATACACTAAAACTAATAGAAAAGGAAGTGGAGAAGAGCCTCAAGCACATAGGACACATGCTCCACCATGTTCATAGCAGCCTTATTTATAATAGCCAGAATCTGGAAACAACCCAGATGTCCCTCAACAGAGGAATGGATACAGAAACTGTGGTACATCTACACAATGGAGTACTACTCAGCTATTAAAAATAATGAATTTATGAAATTCTTAGGCAAATTGATGGATCTGGAGAACATCATTCTGAGTGAGGTAACTCAATCACAAAAGAACACACATGGTATTCACTCTCTGATAAGTGGTTATTAGCTCAGAAGTTTGGAATACAGGAAGAACGACTCACAAACCACAAGAAACTCAAGAAGAAGGAAGACCAAAATGTGGACACTTTATTCCTTCTTAAAAGGTGGAACAAAATACCAACGGAAGGAGTTGCAGAGACTAACTATGGAGCAGAGACTGAAGGAAGGACAATCCAGCCTGATATAGCTATCTCCTGAGATGTTCTGACAGTGCCCAACTAATACAGTAGTAGAGGCTCACAACCATCCATTGAACTGAGTACAGGGTCCCCAATGAAGGAGTTAGAGAAAGGACCCAAGGAGCCGAAGGGTTTGCAGGCCATTAGGATGAACAACAAGAATCAACTACAATATGAACTAACCAGTACCCTCAGAGCTCCCAGGGACTAAACTACCAACCAAGGAGTACACATGGTGAGACTGATTGCTCCGGCAGCATGTTTATAGTAGAGGATGGCCAAGTCAGTCCTCAATGGGAGTAGAGGCCCTCGGCCTTGTGAAGGTTCTGTGCCCCAGTGTAGGGGAATGCCAGGGCCAGTAAGAGGGAGAGAGTGGGGTGGTGAGCAGGGGGAGCAGGGCGCGAACAGGGGTGTGTTCTTGTCGTTTTTTGGTTTTTTGTTTTTAGAGAGGAAACTGGGAAAGGAGAAATCATATGATATGTAAATAAAGAAAATATCTAATAAAAAGAAAATTAAAAAATTTTCATAAAATTATCCTACTATTGCAAAGTATTACAACACTGTTCCTCGTTGAGAGTCAGATTCCACTGGAATTTATCTATAAAAAAGTAGGTGTCTGTAGATGTTCGTGGATATATGGATATGTGCATTTATGTCTGGATCTTCAGTTTGACTTATTTGATAAACATTTGTGCCAATATCATATTGTTTTTCTTATTATGGCTTTGTACTAAAACTTGAAATCAGGAGTTCTGAGACATCCAGCAGTTATTACATTTTTCCAGGTTATTTGGTTGTATTTTTAGTTTTTTTAAAATGTTTTCATATGAAGCTGAGCATTGTTCCTTCAAGAGCTGTGAAAAATGTATTGAAATTTTGATAGAGATTGCATTAAATCTGGAGATTGTTTTAGTAGGATGGCCATTTTTTATTATATTAATCCTACTGATCCAGGAGTATGGGAGATCTTTTTTTAAAGATTAATTAATTAATTAATTTGTTTATTTTATGTGAGTACACTGTCTTCAGACACACCAGAAGTGGACATCGTGAGCCACCATCTGTAATGCTAGTTGTTGGAAATTGAACTCAGGACCTCTGGAAGAGAAGTCAGTGCTGTTAATGACTGAGCCATCTCTCCCACCTGAGTATGGGAGATCTTATCATATTCTGATATCATTTTCAAATTCTTTCTCCAAAGCCCTGAAGTTTTTATCATACTAGTCTTTCACTTGTTTGCTTACAGAGACTGCATTATATTTTTATATTATTTAAGGCTATTGTAAAGAGTATTGTTTTCCTTGATCTTTTTTCAGTCCACTTGTCATTTGTATGTAGAAGGGCTAGTGATTTTTCCTAGTTAATTTTATATCCAACTACTTTTTTGAAAGTGTTTATCAGCTGTAGGAATTCTGTGGTATAATTTTTATTGTCACTTGTGTAGACAATAATATCTCCTGCAAATAAAGATTCTTTGACTTCAGTTCTAATTTATATCCCTTTGATCTAATCCATTATCTTATTGTTCTAGCTAAGACTTCAAGTTTTCTATTCAATACATGTAGAGTGGACAAATTTGTCCTGATTGGAGTAGAATTATTATGAATTTCTCTCCATTTAAATTGACATTGGTTATGGGCTTGTTGTAAACTACGTTTATTATATTGAAATATGTCCTTTGACTTTCTAATATCTCCAGGAATTTTATCATGAAGGAGTATTGGATTTTGTTAAAGGCATTTTATCTAAAGGGATGATAATGTAATTTTGTCATTCAGTTTGATTATATTGTATATCATATTTATTGATTTTATATATGTTGAATCATACCTGAATCTCTGGGATGAAGCCTACTTGATCAAATTGAGTGATCTTTTGAAAATGTCCTTGGATTTTGATGGGTATTATATTGACTATTTTTGCAACTATGTTCATAAGGGAAATTTGTAATTTTCTTTATTGGGTCTTTATGTGGTTTGGGTATCAGGTTAATTGTGTCCTCATAAAATGAATTGGGTAATATTACTATTGCCTTTACTTTTTTGGATAATTTGAGGAGTATTGGCATTAACTCTTCTTTGAAAGTTTGATAGAATCCTGTACTAAATTCAACTGACCCTGGGCCTATTTGAGTAAGACTTTTAACATTACTTGTTTTTCACTTGGGATTCTATAGGTTTGTTTACATTGTTTATGTGATTTTAACTTAATATTGATAAGTGGTATCAAGAAAATTATGCATTTCATTTAGATTTTTACAATTTGTTGGAGTACAGGTTTTTAAAGTATATCCTTATGATTCTCTGGCTTTCTGTGTATTGTAATGAACCTCTTTACATTTCTAATTTTGTTAACTTGAATATTTTCTCTTTCCCTTTTAGTGAATTTCGATAGGGTTTGTCAGTCTTGCTGATTTTCTCAAACAGCTAACTCTTGGTTCTCTGGATTCTTTGTATTGTTTTTTCCTTGTTTTTCTTTTTATTGATTTCAGCCACAAATATGATTATTTATTGACATCTTTTCCTTTAGTGTGATTGTTTCTTTTCCTTCTCAAGCTTTGACATGTGCTGTTAAGTTGCTAGTAGAAGGTCTCTCCTATATTTTATGTGGAGATCTAGTGTATGAACTTGACATTAACTCTTCTTTGAAAGTCTGATTGAATTCTGTACTAAACTGAACTGAACATTTTGTATCCTTGCCTTGCCTTTTTTTGCCCTTACATTTGGGTACTGTCTTAATCAGTGCTCTATTTCTGTGAAAAAGAATCATGACTATGACAACTCTTATAAAAGAGGAAGCATTTCACTGGGGGCTTGCTTGCAGCTTCAGAATTTAGTCCAACATCATTATGGAAGGAGTCATTTTGTTAATGTTCAGTCTTAATCTGTTGTAGTCAGATAAGATTCAGGGAGCTATTTCAATTTTCTTGTATCTGATGATACTTTTTAACTTCTGAGTATGTGGTCTATTTTGGAGAAAGTTATATAAAGCACTGAGAAGAGGGAATATTCTATTGTGTTTGGGTGGAATGTTCTATAAATATGGCTGGTCTGTTTGGTTTATAAAATCAATTTGATCCATTATTTCTCATTTAATTTTTGTCTGGATTACATGTCTATTAGTGAGAGAAGGGTATTGAAGACACTCACTACCAATGTGTGAGAGTCAACATGTTCTTTACATTTTAGTAGTATTTCTTTGACAAACTTGGGTATCCTTATGTCTGGGACATACATGTTAAAAATTGAAATGTCCTCTTAGTGGAATTTTTTGTTGTTGTTGTTAAATGTGTAGTACTCCTCCCTGGTTTAAAGCCTGTTTTGTACAAAGAGACAGGAATGGTCAATTTGCATTCTTCTACCTGCTAACCACCAGTGGAGCCACCACCATTTGTTGAAAATGCTGTCTTTTTCCACAGATAGTTTTAGCCCCTTTGTCAAAGATCAAGTGACTATAGGTGTGTGGATTCATTTCTGGGTCTTCAGTTCTATTCAATTGATCTACCTGCCTGTCACTGTACCAATACCATGCAGTTTATATCACACTTGCTCTGTAGTACAGCTTAAGGTCCGGGATTGTGATTCCACCAGAGGTTCCTTTATTGTTGAGAATAGTTTTCACTATCCTAGGTTTTTTGTTATTCCAGATGAATTTGCAAATTGCTCTTTGCAACTCTGTAAAGAATTGAGTTGGAATTTTGATGGGGATTGCCTTAAATTAGTAGATTGCTTTTAGCCAGATGGCCATTTTTACTATATTAATCCTGCCAATTCATGAGCATGGGAAATCTTTCCATCTTCCAAGATCTTTTTCAATTTCTTTCTTCAGAGACTTGAAGCCATTGTCTTACATATGTTTCTCCACATAAAACAAGATACACTAAAACTAATAGAAAAGAAATTGGGAAAGAGCCTCAAGCACATAGGCACAGGGGAAAATTTCCTGAACAGAACACCAATAGCTTATGCTCTAAGATCAAGAATTGACAAGTGGGACCTAATAAAATTGCAAAGGACACTGTCAATAGGACAAAACTACAACCAACAGATTGGGAAAAGTTCTTTACCAATCCTATATGTGATAGAGGGCTAATATCCAATATATACAAAGAACTAAAGAAGTTAAACTCCAGAGAACCAAAAGAACCTTGTTAAAAATGGGGTACAAAGAATTCTCAACTGAGGAATACCAAATAGCTGAGAAACACCTAAAGAAATATTCAACATCCTTAGTCATCAGGAAAATTCAAATCAAAACAACCCTGAGATTCCACCTCACACTGTCAGACTGGCTAAGATAAAAAACTCAGGTGACAGCAGATGTTGGTGAGGATGTGGAAAAAGAGGAACACTCCTTCATTGCTGGTGGGATTGTAAGCTGGTACAACCACTCTGGAAATCAGTTTAGCTGTTCCTCAGGAAATTGGACAGAGTACTACCTGAGCACCCAACTATACCACTCCTGGGCATATACTCAGAAGATGCTGTAATATGTAATAAGAACTCATGCTCTACTATGTTCATAGAAGCCTTATTTATAATAACGAGAAACTGGAAAGAACCCAGATGTCCTCCAACAGAGGAATGGATACAGAAAATGTGGTACATTTACCCAATGGAGTACTACTCAGCTATTTAAAACAACGGATTTAGGAAATTCTTAGGGAAATGGATGGATCTGGAGCATATCATCCTGAGTGAGGTAATCTAATCACAAAAGAATACCCATGGTATGCACTCACTGATAAATGGATATTAGCCCAGAAGCTTAGAATACCCAAAATCCTATCGACAAACCACAAGAAACTCAAGAAGGAAGACCAATGTGTGAATAATTCTATCCTTCTTAGAAGTGGGAACAAAATACTCATGGAAGGATTTGCAGAGACAAAGTATGAAGCAGAGACTGAAGGAAGGACAATCCAGAGACTGCTCCACCTGGACATCCTTCCCATATTCAGTCACCACGCCCAGACACTATTGTGGATGCCAGCAAGTGCTGGCTGACAGGATCCTAATATAGCTGTCTCCTGAGAGGCTCTGCCACTGCCAGACTAATCCAGAAGTAGAGACTCCCAGCCTTGCATTGGACTGAGCACAGGGTCCCCAATGAAGGAGCTAAAGAAAGGACTCAAGGAGCTGAAGAAGTTTGCTGTCCCATAGGAGGAACAACAATACAAACTAACCAGTATCCTCAGAGCTCCCAGAGAGTAAACCACCAACAAAAGAGTCCACATGATGGGACTCATGGCTCCAGCTGCATATGTAGCAGAGGATGGCCTAATAAGTCATCAATGGGAGGAGAGGCTCTTGGTCCTGTGAAGGCTCTATCCTCCAGTGTAGGGGAATGCTAGGGCCAGGAAGCGGGAGAGGGAGGGTTGGTGAGCAACTGGAGGGGGTATGGAATAGGGGATTTTTCAGAGGGGAAACTGGGACAGGGAATATTATTTGAAATGTAAATTAAGAAAATATCTAATAAAAAGATAAATAGATAGATAGATAGATAAAGTCTGATTTGTCAGATATTAAAATTGCCTAGAATACTTTTTTTTCCAACTCTTTATTCTGAGGTGGCTCTCCTTATGTTGAGGTGTGATTCTTAGATGCAAAGAAAGATTTATCCTGTTTTGATATTTATTATGTTAGTCTATTTCATTATACAGGGTGTACTGGCTGGTTTTGTGTGTCAACTTGACACAGGCTAGAGTTATCACAGAGAAGGGAGCTTCAGTTGGGGAAATGTCTCCATGAGATCCAGCTGTGGAGCATTTTCTCAATTAGTGACCAAGGGGGTAGGGCCCCCTGTGGGTGGTGCCATCCCTGGGCTGGAAGAGAGCAGGCTGAGCAAGCCAGGGGAAGCAAGCCAGTAAGGAACATCCCTCCATGGCCTCTGCATCAGCTCCTGCTTCCTGACCTGCTTGAGTTCCAGTCCTGACTTCCTCTGGTGATCAACAGCCATGTGGAAGTAAGTTGAATAAACCCTTTCCTCCCCAACTTGCTTCTTGGTCATGATGTTTGTGCAGGAATAGAAACCCTGACTAAGATACAGGGAAATTGTAATTATTGATGTTTAGAGATATCAATGACAATACTTGTTGATTCTTGTTGTGGTTATCTGTCTCTCTATGTCTCAAGTCTCTATTTGTGTGTGTGTGTGTGCATGTGTGTGTGTGTGTGTGTGTGTGTGTATGTGTGTTCTTTTGACTTTGGAGTTTCTGGTTCTGGGATTACTTGTTCTCTGTGTTCTCTTGGATGTAGTTAACCTCTTTAGGTTGTAGTTTACCTTCCAGCCTCTTCTATGGGGCTGAATTTGTAAATAGATATTATCTATTCTTGTTTTTATCATAGAATGCTTTATTTTCTAAATATATTGTAATTGAAAGGTTTGCTAGCTATCTTATAGTCTCAGCACATTTGCTCAGGCCATTTCTGCCTTTAGAGTCTCCACTGAGTAATCAGGTACAATTCTATCACTTCAGCTTTTAATATTTTTTATTTGTTCTATACTCATAGTTTTTGTTTTTGTAGTCCAGTGTACTTTGTGTTCTGTACTTCTTGTACTTTTATAGCTGTCCTTTTCTTTAGGAATGTGAGTTTTTTTCTATGATTTTGTTGAAAATATGTTCTATTCCTCTGATCTGGGTATCTTTTCCTTCCTCTATTCCTATTATTCTTATATGTGGTCTTTCCATAGTGTTCAAGATCTCTTGGATGTTTTACACTAAGAGTTATATAAATTCAACTTTAATAACCAATGTATCCATTTCTTCTATCATGTCTTCAAGGCTTGACATTCTCTATTCTATCTCTTATATTCTGTTGGTAAAGCTTGCTTCTGTGATTCCTGTTTGAGTCCCTAAATTTTTCATTTCTAGGTTTCCCTCAGTTTAGGTTCCTTTATTGATTCCATTTCTGTATTCAGGTCTTGAACTGTTTTGACCCTTTCTTTCCTTTGTGTTTTCATTTATTTCTTTAAGAGATTTAAGGAGGAGTCTCTCAGCTTCTGAGGGACAGAGCTGGATCAGCGAACATCTCTGCCCCCTCCCTGCAAGAAGAAGGCCTGCATCCTGAGCAGGCTTTAGCCCCAGGAATCAGGCGGGACCAGCCGGGAGGCATAGGCTTCAGGAAGTACAGGGGAGTCGAAGGACTGCAGAGACAGGAGCCTCTCAGCTTCCGAGGGACAGAGCTGGATCAGCAAACATCTCTGCCCCCTGCCTGCTAGGGGAGGACTTCCCCCCCAAGGCCGGCTTCAGCCCAAGGACTCAGGTGAGATCCGCCATTTTTTCTCTGGGATCTTGCTAGGGCAGGACCAGCCGGAAGGCATAGGCCCCAGGAAGTGCAGGGGAGTCACAGGACTGCAGGGACTGGAGTCTCTCAGCTTCCGAGGGACAGAGCTGGATCAGCGAACATCTCTGCCCCCTCCCTGGGAGCACAGGGCTTCCCTCCAGGACAAGCTTCAGACCAAGTACTCAGGTGGGACCAGCTGGGAAGCACAGGCCTCAGGAGTGGAAGGGGAGTTGCAGGGCAGCAAGGAAATATCAAGGTCTAAGACACCAAGAACTTCTAACACCAGAGATCAAGAGATGGCGAAAGGCAAACGCAAGAATCCTACCAACAGAAACCAAGACTGCTTGGCTTCACC
>JADRCD010154409.1:0-18639 GCA_019843815.1 Montemys delectorum | reverse complement strand
GGTAGATTCCAAAGGGCTTCTCTGGAGAGAGCTGGAGATTTTCCCTTATTGGAACAGATTTGAGAAGCAAACATGAGAAGCACTAGATTTCTGTTCATTAGTAACATGTGTGAGTAACATAGAGAATAATTTTATGTTTGAAGATTTTTGTTTTAAAATGGTTCAATATAACAGACCACTTATTCCCTCACCCATTTGTTTAAATGTAACATGATAGCTACACATCTATGTGTCTCTATATGCACTAGACATTATAGGAGGGATAAGAGAATCAAAAGGCAAGTCATAGACTAGAGAAGACAAAGACACTTTTGAGAGCTGATGCTATTGCAACTTTATACTCCTTCAAGGGAGTAGTTAGGTGGCTTGCGTAAAGTAATATTCAAATAGTGTGGCCTGTCATGCTCCAGTGGATGGTCCCACATCTATTTGTATATGGGTAGCACAAATTGGACTCAGTGGGTCCAATAAGAAAATGGTGGGGCATGAGATTGAAAAAGGGTGGGGAGATCTGGAAATAGTTAAGGAAAAAAGTGGAGGGTAAATATGATCAAAATCCACTGCATGCATGCATGAAATTCTCAATGAACCAATCAAAATATTACAATGAATATCAGAAGTCATAGGAAAGTCAGTGTAAAAACAAAACTCTTATCGATACTTCTTCATGAAATTAGACAAATTTATCAGGTTGAAATGAACAGGATAGATAGATAGATAGATAGATAGATAGATAGATAGATAGATAGATAGAAATAGATAATCATTATTAAGTAAGTGTATATCTGTGAGGTCTGGAAGATGCATGGGATATCTAAGATTCTCATCACTCACCAAAAGAATTCAAGAGAGATCTAATGTAAGTCTGAAGCAAGAATTACAGAAAATACAGACTGGGACCAAAAATGGTAGAGAGAAGGCATTCTAGGTATGGCAGGCATTAAGTGAACAGAGAGGAGGAGAAACCACAGTGACGAGATGTCAAAGAGGGTGAAATTGTTTGAAATTGGTGACAAAAGTGGTGGGAAAAGCTCTGGGGTGGCGGAGGTTCTTGTTTTTGTTTGTTTGTTTGTTTGGTTGTTTTTGGAGGAGAAACTGGGAAAGGAGAAATTTACATGTAAATAAAGAAAATATCTAATAAAAAATAAAAATAAAAAATAAGTAAAGGTAAGTAAAGGTTACATATGAAGGTCAAGAATGTGCTGATGATGTTTTTCCCATTATTGAGGGATTAGGTATAAAGCAGATTTTGGGAAGGTGTGCACACTATATCCCCCACTCTAGAGAAAGATAAAGTTCCCTCAAGGATGGATTTGGTATGTCAAATTCTGTTATCCATACTTACACATGGAATTTGGTAGTGGTATTGCTGAAGAGAATGACATTTTGAATTCATTTATGATTTATCTTAATAATATCTTTATCATATTAATTTACTTATATAATCATATGCCAATGTTTGTGTCTGATTTCATGAGAGTGACCTACAACTATTTTCTACAGCTCCTAAAAAAACATTTTGTCTATTCATTCCTCCATTAAGGAACATCTAGGTTGTTTCAAGTTTCTAGCTATTAAAAATAAGGTTGCTATAAACATAGTGGAGTCCATGTCCTTGCTATATGTTAGAGCATCTTTTGGGTATATGCATAATAGCTGGGTCTTCAAGTAGAACTATTTCTAGTTTTTTGAGGAACCACCAGATAGCTTTCCAAAGTGGTTTCACCAGCTTGCAATCCCACTAGCAATAGAATTTTCTTCTTTCTGCACATCCTCACCAGCATCTACTGTCACCTGAGTTTTTGATCTTAGCCACTCTGTCTGGTGTGAAGTGGAATCTCAAGGTTGTTCTGATTTGCATTTCCCTGATGACTATGAATATTGAGCATTTCTTTAGGTGCTTCTTAGTCCTTTGAGATTCTTCAGTTGAGAATTCTTTGTTTAGCTCTACCCCGTTTTTTAAAAAAGGTTATTTGGTTTTCTGGAGTCTTAACTTCTTGAGTTCTTTGTATATTTTAGATATTAGCCCTCTGTCGGATGTAGAGTTAGTAAAGATCTTTTCCCAATCTGTGGATTGCCATTTTGTCCTATTGATAGTGTCCTTTGCCTTACAGAAGCTTTTCAGATTTCATGAGGTCTCATTTGTTAATTGTTGATCTTAGAGCATAAGCCATTGGTGTTCTATTCAGGAAATTTCCTCCTGTGCTGATATGTTCAGGGATCTTTACCACTTTCTTTTCTATTAGATTCAGCGTATCTGGTTTTATGTCGAAGTCCTTGATGCCCTTGGACTTTGTACAAAGAGATAAAAATGAATCAATTTGCATTCTTCTGCATTATGACTACCAGTTGAACCAGCACCATTTCTTGAAAATGCTTTTTTCCCCCTCCACTAGATGGTTTTGGCTTCTTTGTCAAAGATCAAGTGACCATAGGGGTGTGGGTTTATTTCTGGGTCTTCATTCTATTCCACTGATCTACCTGTCTATTTCTGTACCAATGCCATGCAGTTTTTATCACTATTGCTCTGTAGTAGAACTTGAGGTCAGGGATGGTGATTACCCCAGAAGTTCTTTTATTGTTGAGAATAGATTTTGCTATACTGTTTTTTTTTTTTTTTGTTATTTCAGATGAATTTGAGAATTTGCTCTTTCTATCTGTGTAAAGAATCAAGTTGGAATTTTGATAGAGATTGCATTGACTATGTAAGTTGTTTTTGGTAAGATGACCATTTTTACTAGGGTAATATTACTGATCCATGAGCATGGGCAAGCTTTCCATCTCTTGAGGTGTTCTTTGATTTTTCTTCAGAGACTCGAAACTGTTGTCATACAGATCTTTTACTTGCTTGGTTAAAGTCACACCAAGGTATTTTATACTATTAGGGTGTTGTTTCCCTAATTTCTTTCTCAGCCCGTTTATCCTTTGTGTAGAGGAAGGCTACTGATTTGTTTGAGTTAATTTTATATCCAGCCACTTTGCTGAAGTTGTTTATCAGTTGCAGGAGTTCTCTCATGGATTTTTTTTGGTTGCTTATGTATACTATAGTATCATCTACAAGTGATATCTTGGCTTCTTCATTTCCAATTTGTATTCCTTTGACCTCCTTCTGTTGCCTAATAGCTCTAGATAGAACTTCAAGTGGTATATTAAATAAATAGGGAGAGAGTGGGCAGTCTTGTCTAGCCCGTGATTTTAGTGGGATTGCTTCAAGTTTCTCTCCATCTACTCTGATGTTGGCTATGCGTTTGCTGTATATTACTTTTATTATGTTTAGATATGTGCCTTGAATTCAATACTTTTAACATGAAGGAGTGGAGTATTACTCAGGTATTAAAAATGATGGATTTGTGAAATTTGCAGGCAAATGATTGAAACTAGAAAATATCATCCTGAGTGAGGTAACCCAGGCTCAAAATGACATTTACAAGTGGATATTAGCCTAAAAGCTCAGAATAACCATGGTCCATTTCATAAACTGTATGAAGCTTAACAAGAAGGAAGACCAAAGTATGGATGCTTCATTCCTACTTAGAAGGGAGACAAAATAATCATGAGATGCAGAGGGAATGAGGGAGGGATGTGGGAGGGAGAGAGGAGGAGGAGGGAAAAAGGTGGGGCAGGATCAGGTATGGAAGAGACAGGACAGAAGTACAGAGGATCAGAAAAATGAATAAAAATATGTAGCAGTGGGGAGTGGGGAACTCAGTGCAGCCTCTAGAAAGTCCAGGTGCCATGGAAGTGAGAGGTTTCCAGGGCCCGACAGGGATGACATTAGCTTAAATACCCAGCAAAGGGGAGATAGAACCTGTAGAGACCACCTGCAGTAGACAGGCATGACCCCTAGTTGAGGGATGGGACCACTCACTCATCTCAAAATTTTAGCCCAGGACTGTTCATGTCTAAAGGAAATGCAGGGACAAAAAAAATGGAGCAGAGACTGAAGAAAAGGCCATCCAGATTGCTCCACCTTGGGATGTATCCCATCTGCAGAAATAAAACCTCAACACTATTGTTGATGCCAAGAAGTGCTTGCTGACAGCATCCTGCTATAGCTGTCCTCTGAGAGGCTTTGCCAGCACCTGACTAATACAGGTGCAGATACTCACAGTCGACCACTGGACTGAGCCCAGTATGACCCCAATGGAGCAGTTAGGGGAAGGACTGAAAGAGCTGAAGGGAATTACAACCCCATAAGGAGAACAACAATATTAACTAACTAGACCCTCCGATCTCCCTGAAATTAAACCACCAACCAAAGACTATACATAGATTGGTCCATGGCTCCAACTACATATGTAGCAGAGGATGGTCTTATTTGGCATTAATGGGAGGAGTGGTCCTTGGTCCTGTGGAGGCCTGATGCCTCAGCATAGGGGGATTCTAGAGAGGTGATGTAGGAATGAGTAGGTGAGTGTGGGAGCACCTTCTTAGAGGCAAAGGAGAGTGCGCAGGGGATGGGGAGTTTAGGGAGGGGAGACAGGAAAGGGAGACAACATTTGAATTATAAATAAATAAAATAGCCAATAAAAACTTAAAACAAATACATAATCAACCCCCCCAAACCCAAACCAACCTTGTCTACAATACTATTTATGAGCTACTGACTGTGACCAGACTTTTTGCAAGCTTCCAGCCATTGCTGCCTTCGTCTGCAAAACTACCTTCTAATAGTGAAAGAGTATGGTATCAATGGGAAGAGATGGCAAGGAATCACTATGTCTTGCTGTTGCAGGATGAGCAAGGATCTGATCCAGCCACACTTCATTTCCCTCAGCTTGCCTTGACTGATTGGCTACTTTTACACTTCTTTCAAGAGTCTTTCCTGTTCTTTTCCAAGGATTTTGTGGTCTATGAAGAAAAATGAATGAATGAATGAATGAATGAATGAATGAATAAATAGATGCTACAGAGAGCAGTGCTATGAGGAGCTAGAAGCTCTAGATCAGACATTTGAGATTTGCTCTACTTCAGTTAGTTTGTGGGGTGCAATCTTCTAAAAGTAAAACACTTGCACCTGGATCATATCATGTTTGAGAACCTACTATGGTCTTGACATCTTCAAAAAATAGATAGGATATTCTAGATAGATAGTGCTCTGGATGGCAAGAAGGTACTTATGGGTCTGTGAGACAGTGGCCAAGGGTGTGGGAAGGGGATGCTCATACACTGCTGCTTGCACATGTATTGAGGATAGTGATAAATGCTTTGCAAGCAATTTGGCATTATGCTCCATGGAATCTTTATCTTTCATATTCATTACTCTATCTTTAATGCCTGGGATGCAACCTGAAAAAAATTACTAAGTGTTCAAATATTTAAAATGTTGCATATACTTTTATGTACAAATGATAAGAATTGGTAATCATTAGGAACTTAATGTTAAGATTTTGCTATAAGATTATACATTATGTTGTTACTCATAATACTAAAAACTGGAAATAGCTCATTTAGGTTTACAAATATGGCATCGTGTAAAAACTTTTATACCATTCCTACTATGGATTATTAGGCATCCATGAATACTGATGTAGCAGAAAAATACATAAAATGTTAGAGAGAGATACATGGGCATATTTTATGAGTTAGTCATAAATAGTAGATAGATTGTTAGAAGTTGTTAAAATAAGAATTTTAAAAAGAATTTCAAGCGTGTACCAGAGGCTGAGACATAGGCAAACTCAGTTAAAATTCAGAACTAGCAGTGGATTTTGCATATGCCTCTTGTGAAGAGGTGTGGATACTCTGCTCATTATGTTGCTCTGGAGTCAAGAAAGTGAAGCCTAGCAAATGACAAATGGCCACCAGGCTCTACAGAAAAGACTTCTGTGTGCCTTCTCACTGGAACTTAAGTACTCTAAGCTGGAAAAAAAGATGTGTCCCTTTCCATCCCAGCTCAGTGATAAAATCAGTCATATGTATCATGTATGTAGTTTGAGTAATGGATTATAATCCTCCCATGTGATTGGAAATGAGAGAATTAGAACGATTTTGTATGCAGCATTAGGGACAATATGGAAGCAACCGAAGTCCTGTCTAGTCAAAGGACAGAACTCCAAGATTATGACTTCTTAATGATAACCAGATAGTCTCCTTTTCATATGGGAATATGGTTCTTTTTAAGCATCAAACAAATAGAAAAATACTTTTCTTCTCATTCTTCCACTTAATACTGAATGGCAAGGCAGTGGTTTCCACTTAGAGAGGAATAAATGCGTCTTATCTACTCTAAAATCATATTGTAAGACTGCTCCACTCCCTCATGTGTGTTCTTGATTACATTTCATTGAACTGTTGGGTAGGGATTCTCTAGCCAACTGCTCTCTCCTGTCTTTGGCCATGCATTTTGGTTGAAGTATGGGTTTTAAAATACTTCCTCCTTCTGACAGGAGAAGCTTCCTAAGCTTCTCATAGAAGTTCACAAACACAGGGCCTGAGCATGGTCACAAGTGAGCAAGTACTTAGTGGAGTGAAGTGAGAGGAAGAAGCAAGCCAATAGGAGGGAGAGATTTGAAAGAAGTGGTTTGTGCACAATGAAGAGAGGTGGAACCAGAGACATGAAGTCGGCTGATGTTCCTCTTCCTTGGGAAATGGTGAATTACACTGCCCATCAGTAGAACCAGTAAGAAACACAAGTGTCAGTGGGCCTATGACTTTTTCCATTGAACAAACTGACTGTTTTGTGAATTGCTTTGAGTCCCAGAGCTGCATCCCAGCCCAGGGAGAAGAGCAGTCCCTGTAGACTGGTGATCCACAGATGACTTGACCTGCCCTTCTGCATTTACTTCTTATCCTTGGCCTATTTGCTAATCTCTTTAGTTGGTTGTGGTGGCAGTTCAAGCATGAGACTGAACAACTCTGTTGAATTACAGTTTTTCTGTGCTGAGTTTAACTTTGGTCAAGGATTTATTTCCTTTGGAATCTTTAAGTTGGACAAACATTTAACCATCCTACCTTTCCAAAGAAGACATCATCATTCAAATACCACTATGATTAGAAAGTATGTGATGGAGAGATAGAAGAGAAAGAGAAAGGGAGTGGGTTTGTGATTATGAAGAGAAGTGGAACAGGACAAATGAGGGTGGAGAGAAACAGCCTTTTGTGAGTAGCCCGTGCTGCCACCTGAGGCCGTGGTGCAGTCTTAACTATGCTGCCATTGAGGGTCATGTATGGGCCTCTAGCAACAGGGATCTGTCCTAATGTCCAAGACCTATGTTACCACAAAAGGTCATACTGACAGCCCTGGTCTAGGCTGCTACCAGGAGCCATGTAGATGTCTGAAGGCTGAACAGAGCTGTCCCTGTCCCTCATTTGGGCAGTGTGGGAGACCTAGCCCTTTACCTTGCCTGGATGGGAGACCTGCACCTGCTCCCTGACCTCAACACACATACACATACAAAGGCTGCAGCTCTCAGAAGAAGGGTCTTGCTTCTCACCTAGGCAGCAGAATGGAGCTGCCTCTGGTGGAGGGGTGTGGATAAGCTTGTTCTGAGACTGTGAGACTGAGAAAGCTGGCCCTGATGGCATGATCAGAAGAGACAGCGCTGTCCCTTGCTGGCAATACACAGGACTTCTGGACCCAACTCTCACCTTGGCAAAGGAGGAGAGCTGACCCTAGTGGAATGGGCACAGGAGTGCTTTTGGGCAGACCAACTCAGCTACCTCTCAGGCCTAGATCCAGGGCTTTGAGTTAGCCCATCGCAACATCCACCCCATGTACTACTGGAGCACATGAAGGGGTCAGGCATGTAAATCTAAAGCTGCAAGATCTCCATGACACAGAATAACAACAGGATGTCCAAGAGGAGTCCACTGATGATCCAGCACTGAAAGTCTAGCAGAAGCAGAGGCCTTGAACCAGACCAACGGCTCACTGCAATGAACATTTGCAAGTGAAGCTCTTTGGACAAAAAGGTAAACTGTAGGACACACTGGGAGACACCTCAGCTTCTATGGGGGAGAGTTTTTGTTTGGTTTTGTTTTATTTGAGAGGAGAGGGCAAAGGTAGAGGGCAAATATGGAGGGGCAGGGAGATGAGTGGGATTTGGGGTGCATAATGCGAAATCTACAAGGAATCAATACAAAAACTTTTTTCTGAAAGAAATTCACAAACACAACTATTGGTGTTCTAAACTTTTCCCCATATGAAATTGTCACAAAATCTTTAGATTTGTTATTTCATAGGCTGCATAACTTTTCAAAAATTTAATTAACTTTTTTATAGCTGATTCTCATCAACATCTTGTGCCAATACATACATACACACACACACACACACACACACACACACACACACACACATAATTTTTTTTGTTAGGTGCATGTTTCTCTATTTCATATAACTAAAGGTATCTTAAGCCAACTAAAATTCATATATATAAAATATGTATTACATATAAATAATATAATATATTAACATAATATATTATATAATTATGTATTGACTGATAAATGTTAAACTTTCAGTTTAAGAATGGTGTGAAACTTTTTTTCTTTTTGTAAGTAAACTGTACTAGAATCAGTTATTTTCTTCTTTTGACATTATAACATAATAACATAATTTCTTCTTTTCCTTCCTTCTGCCCCCCCATACATTCCTCACCTCATTGCTTTCTTTCAATTAATGGCTTGTGATTTTATTAATATTTGTTATATACATATATGCATATACATGTATGTTTTTTTCCTAAAAGTGACCTACTGAGTTTGAATGATGTTAGGTGTATGCATGCTTTCAGGGCTGACCATTTAGTATTAGATAACCAATTGGCATCATCTTCTGTGGGGAAGATTATTTCTTTACTTTCAGCATTACTTAGGTGTCTGTAGCTCTGTGTTTAGGGTTGCAGCTTTGTGTGTTTTCCTCATTCACTTTGGTGTGTGTATTGTTCTTGTCCTTGTTCAGCTCATATTTAGGTCATCATACTGATGAGGCCTTCTGGGCATAGCTTCTGACAGTCCTAGGAAATACAGTCCCAGTAAATTCTCTGATCCTCTGGCTCTTACAATTTATATAAAATCAGTTTTTTGTTTTTTTTTTTTTTTTACCAAGTGGTGACAAGAACAATTGCTTCTTCCAATTCTTCAAATCCCCAATCCCCAAGCTTTTTAGACCTTCCCTGTTTTCTACACTTGCTTGGGAATCTGTCACTTCTATTCTTTGTGCATTGTTTTATTTTAGTATCATTTCCCCTAGAACTTTCAATGTGCAAGGTAAATGACTTTTATTTCAAGTTTCTACAGATGATGCTCTTATATGCATAGTATAAAATGTATGCTTAATATATATGACTGCACTTTTATCAACACTAAAGATTCCTCGTTATTGGTCACCTGACCACTGAGCCAGCACCACATATTTTGTGGCTTTGATATAGTAGTCGAATTGTAGGCATATATTTCTGTATTGAGAAAGATGAGAGAAATACAATTTTAAAGTTTTATAGGATCTTGAAATTTGATTGTAATCGAATGATTTCTTCCCAGGCAACTTGGACTGCATATTCAAACTCCTTAGAGATTATAGGTAAAGGCAACAGTTCATATTTTAAAATGGAAAGAATATCTAAAAGACTGGGTCATTTGGTATTTTGAAATGTAAGTTAAGTGATTCCTGAAAACACTATTTTAACACTAAGCCTTCTTGATAACCAATTGCTAATGGATAGCTTCACCATGAGTAGATGTCATTGATGTTAATTCTCCCAATCTCTAGAATATTAACCTCCCTTCAGATTTCACAGAACTTAACCTCTCATCAGTTGAGGCATCTTCTTTTAGTCGGGTTTGTCTTGTATTTTATATTCAAGAGAACAGACAGGCAATATGCAGTGCTCATGAGCAATGTGAATGTTTTTGAAATAGTAGCAATAGGTCATAGTATATAATGAATTTGGGGAGGGAATGGAAGAAGTTATTTTGGGTAGAATGGCCATTGAAAGTGGTGGCGATGATGGGACATTTTATTTGAGACTCAAGTAAGGGGAAATGGGAGCAATAAAGATTTAAGGCATGTGCTTACCAAGCTGAAGAATGAGCAGATTACAAAGGTCCATGCCATGAATGACCTTGAACTCCATGTGTTACAGAAACAGAAAAAAAGCCAGTGTGGTAGGAAGGTGGTGGGGAGACAGGAATGTGGCCATTTCTGAGAGTGTGACAAGGAGCATGTGATGTCCAGCTTGCTGGCTATGTCCTGGAATTTGTATTTTATTCTAAACCTGACTAAGCCACTGGAAGCTTAAGAAAAAAAAAGAACTCAAATTGTGCTTTAGAATAGTTACCTTGGCTGGTTGCTGGACAAGGCACGAACTCTTGCGGGAAGGGGTGGCACTGTCCCAAGTATATTGGTGACTTCAGTTATGAGTGGAGGAATGAAGTGATAGGAAGTGGTGAACTCTTGAATATATTTTGGAAATCAATGTATAGGTTGTATGAGAGTGTAAGAAAAAGAATGAAAATGAAAGTAATTTCTACCATTTTGGCTTAAGAAGGTTGGTAGTGATGACATCATTAACAGATAAAGAAGATGGATGTGGGTAAATGGAGAATTTTATTTTGAACATACTAAATTTAATATGTCTGTTAGATAGCTAAGAGGTGATGTCAAGTAGGCAGTTGGATAAATAAATCTAGAGCCCAAGGGAGTGTTAAGAGCTGGGGATAGAAGTTTATGAGTCATTGGTACAAAAATATTATTTTAAGCTACACAAGAGAATGAGATCAGCTAGGAAAGGAATTTAGCATGAACAGAGGGTGGAGGACAAAGCTAAGGGTTAGCAGAGGAGAGGGAGTCTGACATGGAGTGTGAGGAGGAAGATGGGCAGTGAGAACTGTTCAGAAAACTAAAAGGATGCATCGCTGTGAGAACATTCCAGGTTTAAAATCCATTAATATCCTATTCCATCTTCTGCATTATATTTCTCCCAAACACCCATAATACTGTTCTGTTCCTTAGCATTTGATCCCACTGGAAAGGAAGTTCAGCACAGGAATGTGATTATTTGATTGTGTTTCTGACTTAGATGGCTATATTATCTGAATCAAAGACATGTGATTAATCAGGAGTATCGTCTGTCTGTACTTCAGTATTGGCCTTACCAACTCAACCAGAAAGGCACCATGACCATGGCTTTCACCAGTGTAGGAGGGTTATGAAACCTCTCAGAACTTTCTTTTCCTCATGACTATACCAATTCTTCTACCTGGGTTTATTGGGGGGGGGGATTAACCGATGTGTACAAAACACCGAGCTTAGGGCAAGAAGGTACGTAGATCACAAGTGGTAGCTTTTACTGTCTTTTTCCCATCCTCTGATTGGGTGACTCTGAAGTTGTTTTGCTATCAAGTAATTAAGAGAAGATGGTGCCATGGGTTGGATATGAAGCCTCCCTCCAAAGGCTTATATCTTCAGCAAGGTGTTCTACTTGGGAAAGTTCTAGAAACATTAGGAAGTAGGTTGCTGAGGGTGTGTCTTTTGGAACTGCATCTTGTCACATCCCCTGTGCTATTTCTCTTTGTACTTCTTGACTACTATGAAGTGAACAGCCTAGGCCAAATATGCACACTGTCCTAATGTTCTGCCTCACCATAGGCCTGGGATTTATGAAGCAGGAAATACATCAGTTCCTTACTTCCTTAAGATGCTTTTAAAAAGTTTTGGTTATAGGAATATAAAAGTAACAACATAGATAAGTTGGTTAGTCCTTTGGAAGTATGTTGGAGAGAGATGGGATTGCTGTAAGGTGCAAATCAAAGATTCAATATGATTAGCAAATATTCTAATGCTGCCTCTACACAGCCTGCCAAACACACCATGTCTCTCTCAGAGCTTGGATTTATGAAACTGGGGTAACTATTGCTTTAAAAGTTGTGGCTTACGAGATAAGTACTGGACGCAATGCTTCTCAGGTAGAGAAAAGTCTTTGAGACTACAGTAGCAGGCTGCTAGGGAGCAGATGGGGTGGGGATAGAGACCTCTACAGAGCTGAGAAAGGGTCGTGAACTATGTTAAAAAAAAAAAAGTAGGTATTTCCCCACCTTGTGGCAGCTCACAGCCTATCTTATCTTCTGAAGTGCAAGAGAACAGGTCAGGGATATAATTGAGCAAGTGTCTCAGATTCATTTTGCAGGAAATGAGGCCGTTAGCCTTAGCTGCTCCGTAAAAAGGTTTTGTTAAACATAACAATTCCTTTGAAAACGTTACAGTTACCCTTATGGTTCCTCTGCGCCAACCACTTTCCACCACAGAGGCAGCATTAATCACCCTAGAGAGAGCACCAGATTTTGCTGATGGATGCTTATGAGCCCCTTCCCATGAACACACAGCCTCCAGGTTCTTTGAAAGTACCCATCAAGGTTTGAAAATGACATCTTACCCACAACCCTCAATCAGTGCATCTATCCCTCCATTAGTTCAAATGAACCTTTTAAATTAATTTTGCCTTGAGGTGAGTCATTACTTTGGCCTCATTATCAAAAGGTAGTATATCAGTTTGGAACTGGACTCTTTTAGTCAGAATCTTAATTCCATCATTGAGGATACCTGTGAAACTGATGAAGTTGGGTAATCTCTCCAACACCCATATTCATCTTCTATAAAATGGAAATCACTGCCGGGTGGTGGTGGTGCACACCTTTACCCAGCACTTGGGAGGCAGAGGTAGGCGGATCTCTGAGTTTGAGACCAGCCTGGTCTACTGAGTGAGTTCCAGGACAGTCAGGGCTATACAGAGAAACCTTGTCTCGAAAAAAAACCAAAAAAGGAGTAAAAAAATAAAAAAAAAAAAAAAAAAAAAAAAGGAAATCACTGCTTCGCAGTACAATGTGTGTTAGTAAACTAATCCATGTAAAGGGGGGGGGTCTTACATTTAAAAATGCTGATGTGACATCTCATTGGTTTCCTTTAGTACATGGAGCATTTTAAAAAACCATTACTTGATGGCTCTGTGGTTAAGAACGCTAATTGATCTTCCAGGGGTTTTGAGTTCAATTCCCAGCAACCACTTGGTGGGTCACAGCCACCTGTAATGGTCACAGCCATCAGCAACAGTAAACGATTCTGGCCAATTTCTCCCAAAGAAAAATTTATCTGAAAAGTACTAAATGATTTCAGAACGATTTTGAATTTCCACTGCATATTGATTGGGACAACTGGTAAATTCAGAATAAGATCTGTAGATAACATGATTACATAATAAGGTGATTACATTCATGTTAATGCTGTCATTTTGAAAATTGGGCTGTGACGACATCAGAGGGACTTTTCAACAAACATACAATGATGCTTTAGGAGAAAGATAGCATGAGTTACATGACTGACTATGAGATGTGGAGAAACAGACATATAACACAGAGACACAGAGAGAATATGTGTAGAGAATAATATTAACACTGGAAATCTGGCCAAAGGGATATCTAGCCATTTTTTGAACTATATACCACATTTGCCTGGGTTTATTACACTAGTTTTTTTTTAAGGTATTGAGTGGAGCAGACATGAAAGGATTAATTACATTGATGCACTGCTTGTATTTTATACTATAGAGATGATAATGAAGATATGCTATGAGTACCTTAAGAATAGATGGATTGCAAGATAGGTGATGACAATAGGGCAAGCCACAAGTTGGAAGAAGACGTCTATGGTCCATGCTGCCACCTCCATGAGTATATGCATTGCTGCCTAGGGAAAGTTGGCTTACAACAAGACCATCTACAGAATGACTGTCATTGCTTTTGGTGATTAATCTTTCTGTGACCACCATCTGAGGATGGGACGTCTGCTTCAAGCTTTTTTCATGTTCAACTTGAAGTCAAGAGCATAAAGTAGGCTTGGTGAGGGGACATCATAGGTCTGGGCCTAGGTGCAAGATCAGTTTATGAATGAGCACCGAGTTTCAGCTCTAGAAAAGCAGATCAAAACCCCACATGAGACATATATCAGGTTTGCATTATGATTCATAATAGTAGCAAAATTATAGTTATGAAGCAGCAACAAAATAATCTTATGGTTGAGGGTCACCACATCAGGAGAAACCGTATTAAAGGGTTGCAGCATTAGGAAAGTTGAGAACCACTGTTCTAGAAAGATACTCAAGTTCTACTTTATCTGTAAGGTTTCTCCAAGGAGGCCTGAGACTTCTACTTACAGGTAAAAGGATCAAATTTTCACGTTTCTAGATACCAGAATCACATCAGTAAAATGCTAAACTTTCCAGAGTTCTATATGAAATTTTCTATGAAAATGACAAATGTCCATCATAGGACAAGTTTAAAATTCCTCCCTTTGAATATCAAAACAGATGCTTGGAGTTGTTCCACTGAAGGCAAGACTGAGGGAAGATGTGTATTCTCTTAAATTGAAAGAAGTAAACTGCATACAGATGTTGGGTTCTGAGTCATAAATACTTCAAGTATGGGTAATATGGAATAAATTAGCCTTGATGAGGATTACCTACATTCTGGCATTACATGGGAAAGTCATTTGCTTTCCATTGGATTCACTTTATTATGAATATTCTTTGTTTTGAACATTGATAATATTCTTTGTTCTCTGTCATTCACTTTTTAATGCTTTCTCATCTTGATTTCTCATCTTGACTCTCTCTCTCCTCTCTCTCTCTCTCTCTCTCTCCCTCCCTCTTCATCCTTGTAAAGCCATTGAACTGAATCACAGGGCATTAACATTTTGTTTTTGAGAATGTTTATTTTCTGTCTTCCAAGAGTAGAATCCACTCCACAGGTCAGCCTTATTATATAATATGAATACAGTTATGATTATACTACTAAATTTTTAGTCCAGTTTTACAGTGTAAGTGCTATTTGTAGTTCAGCAGTAAGGCCATCTTTTGTGCTGGGATCTCACTCTTAAGATCTCATATGTACTCTTGAACATGGCCTATTGTTCTTTTCTCAGGTCTCTCTTTTAATTATATTAAATCCTTTTCTTAGAAACTCCAATTTTGCCTCAGAAAAAGAAACCCCTTTTATACTTTTGATATTCTACTGTAAAAAATGTCTCATGCTTCAGTAAAGGAAAAAGAACAGTTGTATATTTCTTTGGAGCATAGTATTTATTATAAATGATCCTCATAAAAATGATTAAAGGAAAGAAGCTAGATATTAAAAACTGTACCTTAAAAGCATTTGACATCTGATTGGAATTGTCACCTCCTTTGATTGTGGAAAATTGATTTGGAACAGAAAAGGGAATTTTAAGATTTTATTCCAAAATTATATTGGTAATGAGCTTATGTGGCATTTTGTAGCAAGAGGGAGAGAGAGAGAGAGAGAGAGAGAGAGAGAGAGAGAGAGAGAGAGAGGATGTAGAAAGCATGGACAGGAGAATACAAATCTCCAATCACATTCTCCTCTTTTTCTCCAAGGGATGATTCAGATGAACAGTCTGAATTATAAGACTTATAGCTCATAAGTAAATATGGCCTGAAAGGTTTACTGCATAGATGGCTTTGAAATCCACTCATCAATAGTAGATAGTACGAGTACCCTCAAAGGCTTTGCCTTGGGAAATTTGAAGAACACTGTTACTCCTGATTTCTTCTAATCCATAGCTTTCATACCTTGAACCTTATCTACTTTTAGAAAACCTGCCCCTGATAACCATTTGTCAAGCAGTAAGCAATGTGTACTGTGGACCAGTCAAATAAGGATTTGCCTCTGTTTATACACTGAATGATTCTATGACTTCCAGTTACAGGTAAAAGGATCAAATATAGAATTTCTAGATACAAAAACTAGTTCTGATGAATAAAATTTCAGATTTCCCAGAATAATGTTTACTCATTTCTTTTTTTCTTAATTTCTTTATTTGCATGTCATACGATATATCCTTTCCCAGTTTCCCCTCTGAAAAAAATGAAAAAAAAACCAACAACAAAAACAAACCCCTGTTCCCTCCACCCTCCTCCTGCTTACTGGCCCTGGCATTCCCCCACACTGGGGCATAGAACCTTCACAGGGCCAAGGGCCTCTCCTCCCATTGATGGCTGACTTGGTCATCCTCTACTATATATATGCAGCTGGAGCAATTAGTGCCACCATGTGTACTCTTTGGTTTGTGGATTAGTCCCTGGGAGCTCTGAGGGTACTAGTTAGTTCATATTGTTGTTCATCCTAAGGGGCTGCAGCTCCTTGGGTCCTTTCTCTAGCTCCTTCATTGGGGACCCTGTACACAGTCCAATGGATGACTCTGAGCCTCTACTTCTGTATTAGTCAGGTACTATCAGAGCCTCTCAGGAGAGAGCTATATCAGGCTCCTGTCATCCAGCACTTGCTGGCATCCACAATAGTGTCTCAATTTGCTGATTGAATATGGGGATCATTCCCAGGTGGAGCAGTCTCTGGATTGTCCTTCCTTCAGTCTCTGCTCCATAGTTAGTCTCTGCAACAACTTCCATGTGTATTTTGTTCCTCCTTTTAAGAAGGAATGATGTCTACACATTTTGATCTGCCTTATTCTTGAGTTTCTTGTGGTTTGTGGATTGTACTTTGTGTATTCTGATCTTCTAGGCTAATATCCACTTATCAGAGAGTGCATACCATGTGTGTTCTTTTGTGATTGGATTACGTCACTCAGGGTGATATTGTCCAGATCCATCCATTTCCTTAAGAATTTCATAAATTCATTGTTTTAATAGCTGAGTAGTACTCCATTGTGTAGATGTACCACTATTTCTGTATCCATTGCTCTGTTGAGGGAAATCTGGGTTGTTTCCAGTTTCTGGCTATTATAAATAAGGCGGCTATGCACATGGTGGAGCATGTGCCCTTATTACATGTTGGAGCATCTTCTGGGTATATACCTAGGAGTGGTATAGCTGGGTCCTCTGGTAGTATTATGTTCAGTTTTCGGAGAAACTGTCAAAATGATTTCCAGAGTGGTTGTACCAGCTTGCAATTCCACCAGCAGTGAAGTAGTGTTCCTCTTTCTCCACAACTTCTCCAGCATCTGCTGTCACCTGAGTTTTTTATCCTAGCCATTCTGACTGGTGTAAGGTGGAATCTCAGGGTTGATTTGCATTTCCCTGATGATTAAGGATGTTGAACATTTCTTTAGGTGCTTCTCAGACATTCAGTATTCATCAGTTGAGAATTCTTTGTTTAGCTCTGTACCTCATTTTTTAAATAGGGTTATTTGGTTCTATGGAGTCTAACTTCTTGAGTTCTTTGTATATATTGGATATTAGCCCTCTCTTAGATATAGGGTTGGTAAAGATCTTTTCCCAATTTGTTGGTTGCAGTTTTGTTCTATTGGCCGTGTATTTTGCCTTACAGTTGCTTTGCAACTTTATGAGGTCCCATTTGTCAATTCTTGATCTTAGAGCATAAGCTATTGGTGTTCTGTTCAAGAAATTTTCCCCTGTGCCTATGTGCTCGAGGCTCTTCCCCACTTTCTTTTCTATTAGTTTGAGTGTATCTGGTTTTATGTGGAAGTCCTTGAGCTTTGTACAAGGAGATAGGAATGGATCGATTTGCATTCTTCCACATGCTAACCCCCAGTTGAGCCAGCACCATTTGTTGAAAATGCTGTCTTTTTTCCAATGGATGGTTTTAACTCCTTTGTCAAAGATCAAGTGGCAATAGGTTTGTGGGTTCATTTCTGGGTCTTCAATTATATTCCACTGATCTACCTGCCTGTCAGTCTACCAATACCTTGCAGTTTTTATCACAATTGCTCTGTAATACAGCTTAAGGTCCGGGATGGTAATTCCATCAGAAGTTCCTTTATTGTTGAGAATAGTTTTGGCTATCCTGGGTTTTTTGTTATTCCAGATGAATCTTCAAATTGCTCTTTCTAAGTCTATGAAGAATTGAGTTGGAATTTTGATGGTGACTGCATTGAGTCTGTAGATTGATACCAGGAAGATGGCCATTTTTACCATATTAATCCTGCCAATCCACAAGCATGGGACATCTTTCCATCTTCCGAGATCATCTTCAATTCCCTACTTCAGAGATTTGAAGTTCTTGTCAAATAGATCTTTTACTTGCTTAGTTAGAGTCACACCAAGGTATTTTATATTATTTATAACTATTGTGAAGAGTGTTGCTTCCCTAATTTCTTTCTCAGCCTGTTTATCTTTTGTGCAGAGGAAGGCCACTGATTTGCTTGAGTTAATTTTATATCCAGCTACTTTGCTGAAGTTGTTTATCAGGTTTAGGAACTCTTTGGTGGAATTTTGGGGTCACTTAAGTATACTATCATATCATCAGCAAATAGTGATAATTTGACTTCTTCCTTTCCAGTTTGTATCCCTTTGATCTCCATATGTTGTCCAATTGCTCTGGCTAGGACTTACAGTACAATATTGAATACATAGGGAAAGAGTGGGCAGTCTTGTCTAGTCCCTGATTTTAGTGGGATTGCTTCAAGTTTCTCTCCATTTAGTTCGATGTTGACTACTGGTTTGCTGTATATTGTTTTTATTATGTTTAAGTATGGGCCTTGAATTCCTGATCTTTTCAAGACTTTTATCATGAAGGGATGTTGGATTTTATCGAATGTTTTCTCAGCATCTAATGAGATAGTCATATGGTTTTTTTCTTTGAGTTTGTTTATATAGTGAATTATGTTGATGGATTTCTGTATATTGAATCATCCCTGCATCCCTGGGATGA
>JADRCD010154407.1:0-11938 GCA_019843815.1 Montemys delectorum | reverse complement strand
GGGTTCATTTCTGGGTCTTCAGTTCTGTTCCATTGATCTACATGCCTTTCACTGTACCAACACCATGCAGTTTTTATGGCAATTGCTCTGTAGTACAGCTTAAGGACCGGGATTGTGATTCTATCAGAGGTTCCTTTATTGTTGAGAATAGTTTTGGCTATCCTGGGTCTTTTGTTGTTCCAGATGCATTTGAAAATTGCTCTTTCTAAGTCTGTGAAGAATTGAGTTGGAATTTTGATGAGGATTGCATTGAATCTGTAGATTGCCTTCAGTAAGAGGGCCATTTTTACTATATTAATCCTGCCAATCCATGAGCATGGGAGATCTTTCCATCTTCTGAGATCTTCTTTGATTTCCTTCTTTAGAGACTTGAAGTTCTTGTCAAACAGATCTTTCACTTGCTTAGTTAGAGTCACACCAAGGTAGTTTATATTACTTGTAACTATTGTGAAGGATGTTGTTTCCCTAATTTCTTTCTCTGCCTGTTTATCCTTTTTGTAAAGGAAGGCCTCTGATTTGCTTGAGTTAATTTTATATCCAGCTACTTTGCCGAGGTTGTTTATCAGGTTTAGGACTCTCTGGTGGAATTTTTGGGGTCACTTACGTATACAATAGTATCATCAGCAAATAGTGATAGTTTAACTTCTTCCTTTCCAATTCGTATCCCTTTGATCTCCTTTTGTTTCCTAATTGCTCTGGCTAAGACTTCAAGTACAATATTGAATAGGAAGGGAGAGAGAGGGCAGCCTTGTCTAGTCCCTGATTTTAGTGGGACTGCTTCAAGTTTCTCTCCATTTAGTTTGATGTTGGCTACTGGTTTGCTGTATATTGCTTTGACTATGTTTAAATATGGACCTTGAATTCCTGATCTTTCCAAGACTTTTATCATGAAGGGATGTTGGATTTTGTCAAATGCTTTCTCAGCAACTAATGAGATGATCATATGGTTTTTTTTTCTTTGAGTTTGTTTATGTAGTGAATTATGTTGATGGATTTCCATATATTGAACCATCCCTGCATGCCTAGGATGAGGCCTACTTGATCATGGTGGATGATCATTTTGATGTGTTCTTTGATTCAGTTTGCAAGAATTTTATTGAGTATTTTTGCATCGATATTCATGAGGGAAATTGGTCTGAAGTTTTCTTTTCTTTTTTTTTTTTTATTTTTATTTTTTTAATTAGGTATTTTCTTTATTTACATGTACATTTTCCCTTTCCCAGGTTCCCCTCCAAAACAAACAAACAAACAAACAAACAAACAAAAGCAAGAACAAACCCCTTTTGCCTCCCCCTTCCCCATGTCTGCCACCCCACCCTCTCCCACTTATTGGCCCTGGCATTCCCCTACACTGGGGCACAAAACCTTCACAAGGCCGAGGTCCTTTACTCCTATTGATGATCGAATTTGCAATCCTCTACTATATACCTGCTGCTAGTACATTCAATCCCACCCTGTATAGTCCTTGATTGGTGGTTGGGTCCCTGGGAGCTCTGAGGGTACTAGTTAGTAATTGTTGTTCGTCCTAAGGGACTGCAAACCCTTCAGCTCCATAGACCCTTTCTCTAACTCCTTCATTGGGGACCATGTACTCAGTTCAATGAATGGCTGTGAGCCTCTACATCTGTATTAGTCAGGTATTGTCAGAGCCTCTTAGGAGATAGCTATATGCTTGTCCTTCCTTCAGTCTCTGCTCCATAGTTAATCTCTGCCACTCCTTCTGTGTGTGTTTGATTCCCCTTTTTAAGAAGGAATGAAATGTCCACCTTTTAGTCTTCCTTCTTCTTAAGTTTCTTGTGGTTTGTGGGTCGTTCTTCCTGTATTCCAAACTTCTGGGCTAATAACCACTTATCAGAGAATGCATACCATGTGATCTTTTGTGATTGGGTTACCTCACTCAGGATGATACTCTCCAGATCCATCCATTTCCCTAAGAATTTCATAAATTCATTGTTTTTAATAGCTGATTAGTACTCCATTGTGTAGATGTACCACAGTTTCTGTATCCATTCCTCTGTTGAGGGACATTTGGGTTGTTTCCAGTTTCTGGCTATTATAAATAAGGCTGCTATGAACATGGTGGAGTATGTGTCCTTATTACATGTTGGAGCATCTTGTGGGTATATGCCCAGGAGTGGTATGGCTCGGTCCTCTGGTAGAACTATGTCCAATTTCCGGAGGAACCGCCACACTGATTTCCAGACTGGCTAATAGATTATTGCTTCTGAAAAAAATGTATGTATAAAGAGACAGAAAGCAATAGACTGAGAATATTTTAGGATTATTCTTTCCTTCAGAAAGAGAAGCTCATTCTGACGTTAGTTCACTGGCCTTTATTGATGGCATGGGAAGATCCTGGGGAAAGCTCTCCTGGGCTGGTTGCTGGGGAAGAATCTCTGAGCCTAGCCAAGGGCCACAGCAGATGGAGGGCTGCAGCTCGGAGCATAGCATCCACCACCAGGGGACACACAGAACACCCAGAACCAGCAAGATACAACAAGAATGTTCTGGTACACAAATGAATAGATTTTAATCTTTGCTACATTGCCTGCCAGCTTGGTGGCCTTGGGTAAGTCACTGAATTTCCTAGTTTATTGGTCTACCCATCTATGAAATGAGATTTTTATATTGCCTTGACCTACTTCTAAATTTGGGGGGGGGGTGCTTTAAAAATGTAAAGTGGCATAAATATACATGTAAGAGCAATGATCTCATTATTATCATTAATTTAGAACAGGGCAGCTAGATCTGGGCATTAGGTCAATAGAGTACTTGCTCAACCTTGTAAGGCCTGTGGTTCAAACCACAACACTGTAAAAAGGGGGAGGTAGAGTCTAGAAGATACATTTGTACTGAAATCCATTTGGATGGTATGCCAACATTACTTCCTTTGATTATACAGTGGTGAATGACTGTCTTAAATGTCATTTACTCATTCTGTCTTGTCACCATTTTCATGTCCTGCATTTACCTGTCATCAGTTTACTATCAGGTTCTGTAATTTCACTTTGCTTATCTTTCAATACAAGCTAAGAAAATCATATTCAATATCATGCTAAGAAAAAAATCAGTACTCTAAAGTCCATATAAGTGCTAATGTTAAAATCTACTTTAATTTACCACAACAAACCTTCTTCCTGCAACAGAATTCTTAGCAACAGTTGTATTCAGATACAATTGAGCAGGAGTGGTGTATGAAGTCATTTGTACAGAGAGTTTCTGGGTGAGATCTGTAAGTGTAGAAACATAGCACATGTTCTAGAGTGGCATAGGAATCAGTTCCTTCATGACAAGGTTTGGGGTATCCACCAAGGTTTCTATTCCAGAACCTGGATTCTGATAGAGTAGTTGTGAGGAGGTGAGAAAATTAAGAGTAAGGCTAAAGGAAATGTATTTGAATCATGGAAGCACTGCCCTCATGGATGGAGTCTATCTCTTGATGATACTGAGTTCTTTTATTAGAACCAAATTGCTAATTTTCTTTAGAATGCTGCTGTTTCACATTTACCTTTTTGAACATTCCCACTTTGTCTTTCCACATTGTCTACCATGAGATAAGCCAACATATGGCTTTCAACAAGAGCTAAAACGATGACTACACAATGCTTTCAGTACTTTTCCAGTATCTAGACCTGCAATCTAAATAATTCATTTTACTTGTACACTATAACCATTTCGTATTTGTTATAGCATCCTCAAATTGACTAAAACGCCTCAATATATGAGGAGGAAGGACAGAGGTGAAATCAATTTGAACCTTGACAATTCTCAGAAGAGTGTTTGGCATAGTGGGACCTTCTTGTATAATCCCAACCTTGAACTATTACTTGTAAAACAAATCTCTTTGTGATGCTGTATATTCACTAATGTTGAAAATGTGGCATAAAAAAAAAGTACTAGAAAAGGAACTGATTCCTTGGTTTGCCCTTTTGTTTTTATTTAATTTTATTTTCTGAGCATTTCATACTTGGATATATTAAACCATTTCCACCCCTCTCTCCACTCCAATTCCTTTCATATGTGTGTGTATTTCATGTGTATGTAAAAATGTGTATATATATTGCATATATGCATATATTAGTATATATTTACAAAAATATACATAAATGTAATGTAGATACATACAAACACACATACAAATATACACATGCCTACATATCAGGGTATATTTTTTTCTAGTTCATTTAGTGTTACTTGTATGTACATATGTTTGGGTCTGATTATTTAGTATTAGATAACCTGTCAGTGTTGGGGGAACTCTCTAGAGAAAATTAGTTCTCCCTCTCTCAGCAGCCATTGATTGCCAATATCTATTCATGTAGGGATGGGGCCTTGTAATATTTCTTTTATGCACACTGACACTTCAACTGATACTGAGCTTATGCAGAGCTTGTCATATTGCTGCAATTTTATGAACACAACTTCCCATTTATGACTAGAAGGCACCATCTTGCGGCAGGCACTCTGATCTTCTGACTCTTACAATCTTTGCATGTACACTTCTGCATTCTTCTGTGTGCCCTAGGTATTGAGGCTGTATTGTAGATATACTAATTGGAGCTGGGCATACCATGGTAAATTGTTCCCTGCATTTTTATCAGTTGTGGATCACTATAGTAGATACCACCTGCTGTAGAAAAGAAATATAGACTTTTTTTTGATGAAGGATAAGAACTATACTTATCTGTAGGTAAAATTGTTTTTAAAAACTGATGAAAATTATACCATTTGGGAATGGTATAAAATGTCATTTAGGAAAATGGTAATAATATGTTCTCCTCTAGGATATATGGCATCACTAGCCATGAGTAGTTAGCTAGGTTTACCATACCAGACATAAATTCTCTCCTGTTAATCAGTCTTTAAGTACAATTAGACAGTTGTATACTCCTAAGATAAAAATTCCATAGTTACCAAATTAAGAATATCTCACTAGATTATTTTCCTTGTTCACAAGCTTTAGGGCTGAGTAGGATCATTGATTTTTTTCCTCCTTGACATTTTCTTTTCCCTTCTGATACTTTGACAACTAATCTCCAGGAGGAGGCTTCCAGGTCAATTTCAACTCAATCCCTCCAAATCTTGTGTCTCAAGTATGTTTGTCTGCTGTACTGGGATCTTGCCTTCAAGTTTTAGGAGACATCCAATTACCCTACATTTTTGTATGTATTTTGAGCTGTCTTACACAGATGTGTTGCTCACACATCTGATCAATAATTAGAAGAGAGACTATCTATGCTTGGTTCTAGGGTTTTGTCAGATAACCTAGGACCTTTATAGAGGAGAGAGAGCATTACTCCTTTTAATCAAGTTATATGACATCACTGAATCTCAATTTCTCTTATCAGTACAAATATAATATTTATCCTACCTGACTTACAGGCACTCTGTGAAAACCGAAAGATGAACAGTGTGTATAAGCCAGTATGTAAAATGAACTAGCTCTTCGGATTTTGTTCTATTATGTACTCATTCTTAGCTATTGTTCCAATGAGCAGTTGCTTCAAATGAATGTCAGTGTTCCTCTTTGTAAGCTTTCCAAATAGGTAAACTAGGACAATTTTTAGTCTAAAGGAAATAGAAGATACAGTGGATTTAAGTTTCTATAGTAAAATACCACAGTTTGTACACACTGTTTTATTCCTCACAGTTCTAAAGAATGGAAAGCCTGTGACTGAAACACTGAAAGACTTTGATGTCTTGTGAGGATTTTTCCGTAAGCAGAAATGTCTTGCTTGTCTGACACTGAAGAAAGAGGAAAATTCTATTTGTTTCTCATGTATTTAGAGTGTGGGAGGCAAGTGCACATGTGCACTCCTTATAGGATGTGCTGCAACGTAATAGCACAACTTAAAAAGTGGTTCCTTGGGCTGGTGAGATAGCTCAGTGGGTAGAGCACCAACTGCTCTTCCAAAGGTCCTGATTTCAAATCCCAGCAACCACATGGTGACTCACAAGCACCTGTAATGAGATCTGATGCCCTCTTCTAATGCATCTGAAGACAGTTACAGTGTACTTATTAGTAATAATAAATAAATCTTTGGGCCTGAGCGAACGGGGCTGAGTGGGGCCAAGCGGGGCCAACTGGAGTGAGCAGTTCTAAAGTCAGTCTCCAACAACCAGATGAAGGCTCACAACTATCTATATAGCTACAGTGTGTACTCATATACAAAAAATAAATAAATAAATCTTTAAAAAAAAAAGTGGCTCCTTCCTTTCTCTATGGAAACATGAGATTTAAAAAATCCAGCCATCAGGTATAATGGCAAGCATTCATACCTACTGAGCCACCCCACTGGCCCATGGAGTATACTGATAAGAATTCTAGATTATTCATGAGGGCTCTCATAACTCAGTCATATCTATATGCCCTGCCTCTTAGGTACCACCCCAATGGAAATTATATATTTTCTCTTTGTTCTGAAAATATTTTCAAAAAATGGAATTTAAACAAAAAATAAATTTTAGACCATAGAATTTTAAAATAGGTGGGAGATATCCATTTATCCCTTTAACTTTCTTTGCTCTTTCTCTTGGGTTATCAAGTTATATTGGAGCCATAGAATTTTGCAGAAAATTCTTTTGGGTTTATCTGAGCCTTGTACATACTGGGAAAATTGTGTTATTTAAAATCTGAGGTTTGTAGTGCCCTCAAGAGTCATCTACCTAATGCTAGGCATGTTCATCAGATGTAGACCTCTACTACAATAAAGCAGTGTGAATCTGTATAGGGGCCAAGTTGTCCCCCTCTTATCTCATACTAAAATGGACTCATACTTAGGAAGCCAACCCTGGAAACCTCAGTCTGACCCAGAGCCAAGCAGTGGTTAGACAATTCAGTCATGAATGGAATATCAAAATATTTAACATCTCCAAATGGAGACTGTTGGGAGGAAAATAGATAACACAGAATGTATTTCATAATATGTGTCTCAGATTTTCTTAAACAGTGAAAAATCTTACTTAGCTAAAATTATACTCAGTTTACCTCAGGTTAGGACCTGAAAAGCCTATAAGATGGTATAGATTGCGACACTGGGAGGTACTTAAGAACGGCCCATACTCTCACCCCAGTGTGGCTGATTAGTACAGTAAAAATTGCAAGCTGACCAAAGTATGAATGTAATGAATAGTCAAATAAGAGAGAATAGTATATGAAAAGGAGGGAATAAAAGGAACAAACAGGGAAGGCTTCGAGGAAGAGACATTTGACTCCATTTCAAAAGACTGGTTGATGTGGTTTTGACAAGAAACTGGAGTAAGTTAAGCACTTACTGGGTAGCTTCGGGTCCTTACTTCCCTGCATGCTGGGGTTCACAGCTGGTCTTCCAGCTGTCAAACAATAGTTTGAATAAAATACCAACAGATTCCTGGCCATCTGCTACTTTGTTGTATCTCCTGTTGTGTAGATGCCTTTCCAAAAGAGAACCAGAAATGGGTTTCATGACTGTCTGATGAGGAGGGCATGCATGGAAATCTTAGACACCAAATATCTGACAACATGAAGACAACTCACAGTTGCAGATCCTCTGTGTCCTCTGTCTACGCAGGATTTTTGGTGGTGGTTCAGTGGCTCTGAGCTACTGGCACTTATTGTGCTACCTGTCTGATTCAGTGCTAGTAGACTTCACAGTGTCTTTACCTGTGTCTACTTAAAAACTGTGTGTTGTTACCCAGCATATCTTTGTCTGATGACATCTGGGGAACTTTAATTTACGGGACTGAATATCTAATATAGACTCGAGTCAGAAATTTAATGACAAGGAGAGCTAGGTATCTAAAATGTCAGAGCTTTTTTACTATTGGCATCAATCTCTGTGTCCAGAAGTGGTTCTCGTTTTAGGTAGCCACTGAGAAGGAAGGGCCGCTCTTTGTAGCAGACACTACATTTATTTGGCTTATGTCTGTTTTTAGAGTCAACATTACTCAGAGTCGCAGCTTTCACTCCTTGAACAAACAGCTCATCATCAACATGGAACCTTTGCAGCCCCTGCTTCCTTCCCCCATTGAACGGGAAGAAGAAGTTCCTATTGGTGAGGGTAAGTTCATCACTTGATTCCGGAAGTGAGCTTGCTGAGGAATGTGACCATTTTGTGAATTCAAAATATTTCTAAAATTATTTGTGAAAAATGTAATGGCAGCAGTTGGAGAAGGGACTAAAGAAACTGAGGGAGTTTGCAGCCCCATGGGGAAAGCAACAGTATCAACCGGCCAGACACATCGGAGGTCCCAGGGACTGTATCACCAATCAAAGAATACACATGAAGAGACTCATGGCTCAGGCCAAATATGTGGCAGAGGGTGGCCTTGTTGGACATCTATGGGAAGAATGGCCCTTGGGCCTGAGGGTTTTTGAAGCCTCAGTGTAGGGAAATACCAGGGCACGAAAACCGGAGTGGGTGGGTGAGTAGGGGATCACCCTCATAAACGCAGGGGGATGGGGGAGGGGAAAGGGAGTTTCTGAAGGGGAGATCTGGAAAGGGGGAAACATTTGAAATGTAAGTAAAAAAAATATCCAATAAAAAAAAGAAAGAAAGAAAAGAAAAGAAAAAGAAAAATGTAATGGTACAATATATGTACAGTTAAGCAAGACAATTTCTTTTAGTGTCTATTTGAAACTCAGTTATAATTCATTAAAATGAAAAGCCAGTCTCCCAGTCATGATAGCTAGATTCTAGTACTCAGTAGCCAGCAGTGGCTGGTGGTCACTACATCCATCTGAAACTAAGAACATATTCATCAGTGCAGACCATCCTGATGGAAAGAGTGATTTTTATACAAATTAAAATTAAACTGATTATAAACAATTCTCCCCAAGTACATCGGCACGGATCCTCCTTTTTGGTCTCTTAATTCCCACGCCTGTTGTTTCTACATGCATTTTGATAGCTAGCTAATCAGTTTGATCAGTTTGGCTTGGTTTAGCTTTGAGAAAAATCTCACGTATGCCAGGTTACTTTCAGATGCTCTACGTACCAGGAATGGCTTTGAACATCTCTTCTTCCTGCTTCCCGCTCCTGAACCCTGGATTGACTGACATGCACCACAATAGTGTTTTACGCAGTCATTGAGATCTAACCAATACATGATAGGCAAGCACTCTTTCAACTGAGCTACATTTCCACCCTGAATGATAGTTTTGATGAAGGTTAAGTAGTTTCTACTTCAATTCAAAAGTTCTAAAATTGCTGTTGCCATTTCTCGTCCTCTTCATCCTCATACTCCTTTCTTTTTTACTTCTGACTTATTTTTCATTTGCCTTCCGTATATATTCTTTTTTTAAAAAAGATTTATTTGTTTAATGTTTATGAGTATACTTTTGCACCCTTTAGACACAGCAGAAGAGGGCACTGCGTCCCATGATAGTTGGTTGTGAGCCACCATGTGGTTGCTGGGAATTGAATTCAGGACCCATAGAAGAGCAGTCAGTGCTCTTAACCACTGAGCCACCTCTCCAGCCCCATCTTCTTCATATATTTCACTTTATAAAGACTTCCTTCAAAAAGAATCTCACCACTCTGCTTGTCTAAGACACCAAGTTAGGCAAATTCACACACTACTTATATCCAAGTAATTTTAATGTGTGTAAATTAAGTTATTGAAACCCTGAATTCAAACAAGTTTCTCCTTAAGATTTTTGTGTGAGATATAGTTGCTCTCAGACACTCTAGATATCAGAGAGTCAAGAGGACAGATGTCCCTATCAGTTTAACCTCAAGCTCAAGCTTATAGTTACTTCCATAGAAAGGAAGTTTTCTTTCTTTTGTCTATCAGACTATTTATATAATAGACTATGCAATTGAAATGTATCCAGGAATCTCATGCTGGGAGAAAGAAACACCTGAAGGCTGGTTGCAGCAGAGGGAAAGTATATTTCCATGAAAGAGATTTTGCCTACTGCTATCAACTTCTTGACCATTTTCCCCAAAAGAGTGTATATGAGGCAATGATGATGCATGGCACCATAAAGTAAGACTACATAGTTGCTTCAATCTGTGGTCCTCTAGGTAAACGCAAACCTCATGTTAGAGAAACAATAATGGGCCTGTGGGTGTGTGTATTGGGTCTCCTGTTTCTCTTCCCAATGGGACATCATTGAATAATTCCCCTTCTAGTTTTTACTATTATTTGTTTGCATAATTGGCCTATTGAGGATATGTGGCTGAGTATGGCTTGTTAAGAGCTGTGAGGTCCCAGACTCTGACCCTAAAAACTCTACTAATAGGGTCCCTTTTATATCCTGGTTGATAAATGTCCCAAATCGATAGTGACCTCATACATCCTGTTCAGCCTGTGTGGGTCTTACATTTGTTTTTCAATCAAGATTCCATCTGTATAGAAATCTAGACTCAGATTCTCTCTCCAGTGACTTTCTAAGGCTGGACCAGCCGAGAGGCACAGGCCTCACAAGTGGGAGAGCAGCCAGGACAGGATCCTCTCAACCTCTGTCTACACCTAGGAGTGACAGCAGTGGATCCACAGCCCTCTCTGCCCCTTCCCTGCAAGCAGAGAGCCTACCTTCACTGAGTCCTCTAACCCAGGGACTCTGGTGAGATCTCCCATTTTCTCCCCAGTGATTTTCTAAGGGGGGACTAGCCAGGAAGCAAAGACCTCACAAGTGGCAGGGCAGCCTGTTCAGGATCCTTTCTACCTCAGACCACACCTAAGAGGGACAAAAGATCCACAGCCCTCTCTGCACCTTTCCCCCAAGTGGAGATCCTGTCTCCAGGTAGTACTCTGACCCCAGGACTCAGGACAGACAACTGATCCACAGCCATCTACACCCAGGTTTTACCAGAGGAGAGCTGATCTCCCAGAAGTGCTGACACAGGCTTACTTACTCACAGGAGGAACAAGCTCTAGTCAGAGACAGCAAGAACATCTAACACCAGAGATCAACAGATGGTGAAAGGCAAATGCAAGAATCTTACCAACAGAAACCAAGACTACTTAGCTTCATCAGAACCTAGTACTCCCACCACAGCAAGTCCTGGATATCCCAAACAGCAGAAAAGCAAGATTTGGATCTAAAATCATATCTCACAATGGTGCTAAAGGAATTTTAAAAGGACATGAATAACTCCCTTAAAGAAATACAGATGAAAACAGGTAAAGAGGTATAAGCCCTTAAAGAGGAAACAAAAAAAATCCCTTAAAGAATTACAGGAGATCACGAGTAAACAAGTAGAAAATCTTAAAGAGGAAACACAAAAATCCCTTAAGGAATTACAGGAAAACACAAACAAACAGGTGAAGGAATTGAGCAAAACCATCCAGAACCTAAAAATGGAAGTAGAAACAATTAAGAAATCACAAAGAGAGACAACTCTGGAGTTAGAAATCTTAGGGAAGAAGTCAGGAACCACAGATGCAAGCATCAACAAAATAATACAAGAGTCTGAAGAAAGAATCTCAGGTGCAGAAGATAACATAGAAAACATTGACACAACAGTCAAAGAAAATGCAAACTGCAAAAAGATCCTAACCCAAAACATCCAGGAAATCCAGGATGCAATGAGAAGACCAAGCCTAAGGATACTAGGTATAGAAGAGAGTGAAGACCTCCAACTTAAAGGGCCAGTAAATATCTTCAACAAAATTATAGAAGAAAACTTCCCTAACCTAAAGACGGAGATACCCATGAACATACAAGAAGCCTATAGAACTCCAAATAGATTGGACCAGAAAAGAAATTCCTCCCGCCACATAACAGTCAAAACACCAAATGCACAAAACAAAGAAAGAATACTAAAACCAGTAAGGTAAAAAGGTCAATTAACATATAAAAGCAAGCCTATCAGAATTACACCAGACTTCTCACCAGAGACTATGAAAGCTAGAAAATCCTGGACAGATGTCATGCAGACCCTAAGAGAACACAAATGCCAGCCCAGACTACTATATCCAGCAAAACTCTCAATCACCATAGATGGAGAAA
>JADRCD010154406.1:0-27502 GCA_019843815.1 Montemys delectorum | reverse complement strand
TGGAGGCTCACAGCCATTCATTGAACTGAGTACACGGTCCCCAATGAAGGAGTTAGAGAAAGGTTCTATGGAGCTGAAGGGTTTGCAGCCCCTTAGGACGAACAACAATTACTAACTAGTACCCTCAGAGCTCCCAGGGACCCAACCACCAATCAAGGACTATACAGGATGGGATTGAGTGTACTGGCAGCAGGTATGTGGTGGAGGATTGCAAATTCGATCATCGATAGGAGTGAGGGACCTCGGCCTTGTGAGGGTTTTGTGCCCCAGTGTGGGGGAATGCCAGGGCCAATGGGTGGGAGAGGGTGGGGGGACAGGCATTGGGAGGGGGGAGGCAGAAGGGGTTTGTTCTTGTGTTTGTTTGTTTGTTTGTTTGTTTGTTTGTTTTGGAGGGGAAAATGGGAGAGGGAAAGTGTACATGTGAATGAAGAAAATACCTAATATAAAATAAATAAATAAATAAATAAATAAATAAATAAATAAAAAAATAGTAATTTGTGAATCCAAAACATGGATAATAAATGATGTAATTAAAATATTTATTATTTGTTCAGTGTGTTTGATAAAGCCAATACCTGATTTGACACTATAATATGTCAGATAAATTTAATTTCCTCTTTTCTTATCCCACTTTTTCAGGGCTCGTCAATTAACCATAATTGCATTGTGAAGAAAGCATAGAAATGGCTGTGATGAATAGAATGTTTATGAGTTATTACTGAAACCAGTCATCCTTAGCATGTTATTGAAGGAACTAGAGTTTATTCAATATAAATAGGAAGGATTAGATGGACTCAGATAAATTTGCATCTTCAGGAATACCTTAATATTTTTAGGATGATAAATATAATAGTAATTGCTCTGGCAAGTTCTGTAGGGACTTCAGAATTTCTGTTTATCCTCTTTCAAAGCATTAGTAGGAAGTCTTCGTTTATACCACTTTCATGGTTTCTGGTTTACGGAACTATGACAAAATGGCAGAGAAAATCAATTTTTGAGAAAGAAATTTATTTTGCATACAGATTCAAGTTATGGACCATTGTCAATGGATCTTTTACTTCATAAGTTGGAGATTTATGTTGTAAAGGACAATTTCACAATTCCTGAATGACCAGAAAGAAGCCTGATCATGCATTAATCACTTCAATGTCATGCTCCTGTGTCTGTTTTCCTTCATTAGTTCCCTTCACTTGAGGTCCCACTGCCTTCAATTAAGGACAAATGTTGAAGTGTTCCTGAGTTTTGTGACATTTAAGACATAAACAATAGTCTTATGTCTGAAAATATCACTTCTCTACTTTCATTGAAATATGAACAGAAATATATTTATAAATAGCACATTACTAATTCTCATATAATTAAAAATATATCAAAACTATAATTATTCTAAACTCTCCCTCAATTCAGCTACATCTTCTGCCATCTACAAGTATTTTAGAATGATGAGATTATTTTCTGGAAAAACTTAAACAATAAATGAAAAGCTAGAAATCATAAACTAGAAAAATGAGAACAACTCAGCTTAGTGTGGAGTATATGAATCCCAGGGCAAATGTGTGGACTGCTCAGGAAATCGTGAAAAGTACAATGAAAATATAAGACTGCCTTGTCTGGGCTCAGTGGGAGATAATACAGCTAATCCTGTAGAGACTTGATGCCCCCGGGACGGGGCATGCAGGGGAAGATGCAACTTCTCAGAGGCAATGGGGAGGAGGGTTGAGGAGAAGGACTCTATGAGGGGATACTGGGAGGTGGAGGAACATTTGGGATATAAATAAATAAAATAATAATTAATTATAATAATAATAATATCAAACAAAATATAACAGGCTGATTCATGTTAAGACTCTGTAACTACTAAGAACACCAAACTTTTAATATAAAACAATCTTAAATTAATGCACTTTGAGAAAAACTTTTAAAACATTTGCCATGTATATGCAAATGTGTTTCATATATGTATATGTATATGTATATACCTGACTACTTATTTATATGTATTTTCTATAAAGGCAAATGGAAAGTGACTACAAATTTTTGCATTGCTATTTCTACTTTAATAAACATTTACCTACACAATGTTTATCAAGAGCTGGTGCAGTGATTATAGTGGTATGAGACATTTCCTATTCCCTCAGAACACACAAGTTCAGTTCTGGCATATGCACCAAGAGAATCGAAATTTCTCTAACTCTTACTCAAGGAAATTTTGATGCCGAATTTTGTTCTCAACACTTGAAATTGTGATATATTCTCTCTCTTTCAAAAATATAAAGAAAATGAATAAAAAATTAAAAGTTGGCCAGGAGAAGAAAAATTTAAAAATGTATATATGCTTAGAAATTATGAAGACACAGAAATAATTTTCACAGTTATATTCAGTCATACAGTCATTAAATTCTTAAAATTTAAACACATGTATAAACTTCTTCCTGATTAGATTAGTTTGCCAATAAAATGAGACAATTAAAATGACAAAATTGAAGGATGAGATTAAGAATGTGGGTAAAATTCATTGACATAAATTAATTTGATAGCATGCCAAAAATGTCAACATACATGAAATATCTATCTGATTTTTGTCTCTCGGCAATTTAGCTAACAAAATGTTTTCCTTAGTGAGGATTCCAGGCATTGTGGTGCGTATTGTAGAGTTTACCTAATTTCTGTAAATTGTGAATTAATGTTTTATTTTCCTACAAAACAACAGAAAGCCAGAAGAGGCGGTATAAGAATACTTACTACTCTTCCATCCAAGGTCAGCACACACTTTGGATGGTTTAGAACCACTAATAACAACTTCAAATCCATGGGATCTGATTCCCTCTTCTATTCTTTATGGACAATGGAACACATGACATATATTCACACACACACACACACACACACACACGTGCACGTGCGCACACACGCGCACACACACACACACACTCACACAGAGAGAGAGAGACAGAGAGAGACAGACAGAGACAGAGACAGAGAGAGAGAGAGAGAGAGAGAGAGAGAGAGAGAGAGAAAGAGAGAGAGGGAGAGAAGGAGAGAGAGGGAGGAAGGGGGAGGAGGAGGAAGAAGAGAAGGAGGAGGAGGAGGACAAAGAGGAGGAGGAGGAGGAGGAGGAGGAAGGAGGGAGACTAAAATGAAATAAAAGGCAATTTAAACACAATGACAACAGAAAAGTGCTTCGTGGACAAATGAGTCTTGGAATTGATAGAATTCAAGAAAACTCTTACAGAAACCTTGAAATAGTGTTTAGTATCCAGAGAGCCTTTTGTTTCTAAAAATGATGGAAAGTGAAATGTGCAGCATTGTTGAAACGTATTTTTCCATAAGTAGCCTGAACTGTGTAAAATATTAAAATATATATGTCAAAGAAGAATCATCATTCAAAAATATATTGTATTCATGCAACAGAGAAATATTAAGAATTTTACTTACCAGTATAAAATACATAAATTATAAAGTTATTTATTTTTTCAAGGAAGATTCCTAAAATAGCAGTTGAAAAAAAACTTGGTTGTTTTAAACCACTTATTACCATAGTGACAATACTAATAATTGTAAGTTGACTGAACCAAAAAGTTTTTAATGTGTTACAGTAATCATCTATTTAACTTTTTTGAGTTTTAAAACTAGTAAGCAAATTATACTAAAAGTGTTTCAATCTACTAATTTTAAATTTAAAAAATGCTGGATTGAATTATAAATTAAAATTAAATTAAAACAAGAGCACCATGTTAAATAATCAGCTGCACAGGCATTTTAATTATTTTGCTAATCATTCTCTATATTCCCAAATACACTGTTTACACATTTGCAGATATCTTGGGTCTCTGAATAAAAAATACATGTTTTTTTTTCATGTGAAGCATACTATTTGAGAAGATTTATATTTAACAAATTTTCTTCTCATATCTAATGTGCTAGAATTCTCAAACTTCTGCTCTAAATAAGCCTCGAGATACAGGTTTCGAGAGATTAAGTAATATACCTCTAAATAGCATTTCTTATGTCAGTCTTCATGATGTCATAGTGACTGACATTCCCTTGAAACATATATTCTTCATATAAATAGTTTACAACACAATAACGTAGATGAAAGTTGAAGATCTTGTTATTTTGCTATATGGTGTTTTATCTGTGATTTCTGTCTTAAAGAGAGAACAATATCCCCAAAAGCTCAAAAGGCCCTGATTTTATGTTCCTAAAAATAAAAATTAGAATAAACCAAAGGGAAGAGCTCAATTAAAAGGACTCAAGGAATTTAAAGGAATTGCAACCCCATATGAAGAACAATCTCAGAGCTCCCAAGAGCTCCCAAGAACTAAACCATCAACCAAAGAGTACACATGGAGGAAGCTATGGCTTAAGATACTTATGTAGAAGAGGATGGCCTTGTTGGGCATCAGTGGGAGGCAGGGCCCTTGGACCTGTAGAGGCTTCATGTCCCAGAGTAAGGGGATGCTAGACAGGTGAGGCAGGAATGGGTGAGTGGGTAGAGGAGCACCCTCAAAGAGGCAAAGGGGAGAGGGGAGAAAGTGTTTGGGATGGAGTGGTTGTGGAGGGGAAACCGGGAAGGGGGATATCATTTGAAATGTAAACGAATAAAATGATTAATAAAATAATTCAGAAGAAATGTTATTGTAGAGGAATAATGAAAGTAAAGAAGGGATGAAGAGAAGGAATAAAGGATCTAGAAAGGGAGAAGACAGAGAGAGGGAGGGAGAAGAGATAGAGAAAGAGAGGAGGGAGGGGAAGAACAGGGAAAAGAGGGATGAAAGGGAGAAGGGAGGGGTAGAACTAGGAGAGAGAACATAGATACATGCTTATATTAGTTCTCAACAGTGCATAGATGGAATCTCCACCGAGCATCACCAATAGTGCACACACAGAATGAGGCACTGTTAAACTGTCAGTCGCAAACACTGACTCCATGGAAGTGGGAAACTGGGAATGATGTCAATCTCTACTTTTTCTGGTCTAATCTGAGAAATGTCTCTTTGACCATGAAAATGTCACAAATTCTTGTCCTATTGAAAAATGAAGAAAACAGCTCAATATGTTGTCAATATATGTGCTACTTTATTATATAGTGAGTATTAGGAGCAGTTTATGAAAGTAAGTGAACAATAATGCTTGGAAGGAGTTTTAGCACACAGAATTTGAACCATTTTAATCACCAGGGGTAACTAAAAAGGCATAAAAACATGGAGTGGTTTATTTAGCAAAAGGGATGAGTGTTATCTCTATTTTTTTAAATCTAGATCAACAATTATAATAAAAAAGGAGCCCTTACAGCAAGGAAAGGAATATATGGATAAGGTATGCTTGATGGATGAATTGTGCCAAAATTGAACAATTAAAATACAGGAGCCCTCTGGAAACCCACTATCTGGAGGGGAGCCCTGGAAAGGGGATAACATTTGAAATGTAAATAAATGAAATATCCAATAAAAGAAAATAATTTCAGGACCCATTTAAAAAAAAATACAGGAGCCATGTATAGCTGTCCCCTGAGAGGCTCTGCCAGAGCTGGACCAATACAGAAACAGATATACACAGCCAAACATTGTACTAAGTGGGGGACGGACCCTAATGAGAAAGTTAGGACAAGGACTGTAGGAGTTGAAGGGGTTTGCAAGCTCATAGGAAGAACAATAATATCAGCCAACCAGACCTCCAAAGCTCCCAGGGACTAAACCACCAACCAGAATACACAGGGTGTACCCATAGCCAGCTGAATATGTAGCAGAGGATGGCTTTATCTTGCATTACTGAGAAGGGAGCCCTTTGGTCCTGTGGAGGTTTGATGACCCAGGATAGGGGAATGTTAGGGAGCTGAGGTAGGAGTAGATAGGGGAATGGGGAGCACCCTCATAGAGTCAAGTGGGAGAGAGGAGAGTATGGGGGCTTGTGGAAAGGGGATAACATTTAAACTGTAAATAAATAAGATAACCAATAAAAATTTAAAAAATTATCATTATGTAGGGTGGAGAGAAGTTTGCTGTTATTACAGAGAACCAGAGTTCAACTGAACCTACATTTGGAGCACACAATTGTCTGTTATTCCAGTACCAAGGGATCCCTTGCTGTTTTTTAGCCCCCAAGGTACTTGCATGTATATGTACTTCCCCACACAACACATGCAGATACACATACATAAAAAATAAAAAATAATGTATCATCTTTATAATTTTGTTGGATTCATGTCCTCATCCAACATATAAATATACGAGTATCACCAGAAAAAAATTGAAAATACTGGTTGTAAGAAATCCATACATTCACTAGATACTTGCAAATTGAAAACAATACCTATTATTAGATAAATTATTGATAGTTTTCTTTAAAGGGGATTTTTTATTAAATAGAAATGATATTTACTATATATTTCTGCATGACACCTCAATAAAGTCTTTATTATTTGTTACACCGTGGTACAGTCTGCTGATAGATTTTGTTTGAATGTTGATTCTGTGAGCTGAAAGGACAAACACTCATCTGAGACTTCATAGATGTCTGTAGCATAAAAGTACTGATTCTGGTTACATAAATGGTATTGTTCAATATATACCAGAATTTTCACCAAAGATATTTCTATACCTTATCTTTTTTTAGTGTAAAACTTTATTATTTTAATAACAGATAATATACATATAACTATGAATATATACATTTTAAATTAAAATGTTAAAACACCTTTAAATGTTTAATAGTTTTCAGGATTTTATATTTGTGTATTTAAGCAGTTACATAAAATAATAACTGGAATGACAATACATTTAAGTTGGTATTTAAACACTCTAGTTATATAAAGTATATATTAGCATATTTACAAATTATTTTTTATTTTTATTAGATATTTTCTTTATTTACATGTCATATGATATCTCCTTTCCCAGTTAACCCTCCGAAAAAAAAAAACAAAAAACAAAAACAAAACAAAAGAAAAAAAAAAAACACTGTTCCCTTGCCTCTCCCCCTGCTTACTAGCCCACCCTCTCCCACTTCCTGACCCTGGCATTCCCCTACACTGGGGCATAGAACCCTCACAGGGCCAAGGGACTCTCCTCCCATTGATGACCAACTTCGCCATCCTCTGCTATACTTATGTTGCTGGAGCCTTGAGTCCCACCATGTGTACTCTTTGGTTGGTGGTTTAGTCCCTGGGAGCTCCGAGTGTACTAGTTAGTTCATATTGTTGTTCATCCTAAGGTGCTACAAACCCTTCAGCTCCTTGGGTCCTTTCTCTAGCTCCTTCATTGGGAACCCTGTACTCAGTACAATGGATAGCCTTGAGCCTCTACTTCTATATTAGTTGGGTACTGTCAGAGCCTCTCAGGAGAGAGCTATATCAGGCTCCTGTCAGCCAGCACTTGCCAGCATCCACAGTAGTGTCTGGATTTGATAATTGAATATGGGAAGGATTCCCTGGTGAAGCAGTTCTCTGGATTGTCCTTCCTTCAGTCTCTGCTCCATAGTTAAGTCTCTACAACTCTTACCATGGGTATTTTGTTTCCCCTTTTAAGAAAAAACAAAGTATCCATACTTTGATCTTCCTTCTTGAGTTTCTTGTGGTTTGTGGATTGTACTTGATGTATTCCTATCTTCTGAGCTAAGATCCACTTGTCAGAGAGTGCATACATAGCATGTGCCTTCTTTGGGGATTGGGTTACCTCACTCAGGATGATATTTTCCAGATCCATCCATTTCCCTAGGAATTTCATAAATTCATTGTTTTTAACAGGTGAGTAGTACTCCATTTTGTAAATGTACCACATTTTCTGAATCCATTCTTCTGTTGAGGGTCATCTGGGCTGTTTCCAGTTTCTGGCTATTATAAATAAGACTGCTATGAACATAGTGTAGCATGTGTCCTTATTACATGTTGGAACATCTTCTGAGTATATGCCCAGGACCTATCTTAACCTTAAAATATTTCTAGAACACATTTTCATGAATATTAGTGAACCAGGAGGGATATTTTGAGATTGTCCATTTAATTATCTATGAAAAGTCAATTAGATTCAATAACTAAATATAAAAATTGGGAAAACTCATTTAATTTGTACATTGAGACCTATAAATGCTGAAAAATGTAATGTTTCCAATGTTTACCACCTTGGAGTGAACTTTAAAATTACTGATTATATTTTAAAGTTACATGTGCAAGAGAACAAGTTTAAAAAATAAGCATAATAATTTGAAGCATGGGAAGTATGCCTTTTTATTTGTGAAGAGTTACTTTAAAAGTCACAGAGTTATAATTAAATTAAATATTCAACAGTCTTCATTCCTTTGAAAGTCAGCTTAAAATATTTACAGGGATGCATGGATTTGTGTTTCATCTAATTCTAGCTTTTGCCTTTAATGTTGATACTGGCTCCGAAGCCAGAGTCTGAAAGAATGGAAATTGCTGCTGGTCAAAAAAAAAAAATAGTTTGCACAGCTTTGACCTGTCTTGATGGACTGAAGAGATGGTGATGAAAACTGTAATCTTAATAAATCTCCCATGGCTAGAGGTTTAAAACTCATACTGTTTCAAATTAGTGAGGACAGCAATATTTATTTGCTGCTGAATTCCAGTCAGCATGGCATTTCAGCAGGAAGCACTTTATAAGACTTAAACTTATGAGTAGCAAAGTTGAAAACTCAAGAGAAAGGAACAGAAATTAAACACAGTCAGTGATTCATTTTAAATCAAGAAAGCAACAAACCAAACCTCACCATTTCCATTTCTCCATCTTTTCTCACTACTCTTGGATTCTTTTACAAAATTAGCGTGGAGTCCTAGCATTGATAGTGGGCTTTATAGGTGTCCTAAGAATTTCTAAAGTATCATTTCATCTAGATTACATAGGATTAGTTAGGAAAATCATATTGTCCACTGTGCAAGAAAGAGATAAAGTAAATTTGCTGGTTGTTCAAAATGAAATCTCATATTTATGTTAGTCGTGATAAATGCTGTTAGGCAATTTGCAAAAGACTTATACCATTTCAGAAGTTTAATTGGGATAGCACACAGTATACTGCATGTTTTCATAATCATAGTACCTATGTAATAAGAAGAATAATGCCAGTAATGTATGTATAGAAGCTAGTAAGAAAGTGTCATCGGGTAGACTCCTCTATGTCACCTTCATTTGCTCATTATTTCCTTAGCAAACAGCAATGCCTGTGGATTCTTGTATCAGATTCTGCTATGCCATGTGATTTTCTTATCCACATTAGAAGGCATGAGAATCTGTCTTCCAGTGTATTTCCAGCTAGTCCCTAGTCCACTTGAATTTAATACCATGGATTTTTGCAGGATGTCCATGCCTATGAATTTCACATTCATAGATCTATCATCATCTTTCTTTTAAGCTCTAAATTCAGACAGCATGACAAATCTGCTAGATATTTCAAACTTAACCTGTCAAAATTGAACTCTTGATTCTCTACCAAAACATGCTTGACCCATTGTCATAAATACAATTGTCATTCACTGAGTGCATTAGTGAACTTCCCCAAGTAGTCGATGCCTGATAAAAATCTACTTATTAGAAAAAGTTTATCTTTGTCTCATAGCGTTGGTGATTTCATTCAAGAGATGGATAATGGGTTGCTTTCAGACCCCTGATGATGACAATGCATCTTAGGAAAGCATCTCACCTAGGTAAGTCATTCACTTAGTGGCTACTATATTAAAAGAGAAGCAAGAGGCAGATATGCAGTCATCCCTTTCAATAGCATATTGCCAGTGACAGAAAAATGTCCAACAAGTTTCCACCTTTTGAAATGTCTACTGCTTCCTAATAATGACAGTGTAGCACTATATTTTCAATCCATGAGCCTTTAGGGGTGATTTTAATCATAAATTTTAGAACAATTTCTCAGACCCATCCTAGATTTTTCTTTCCTTTTTTCTTTTTATTTCTCAGTATACCTGCCTTTCTCTCCCTGTTTTTTTTCTTTTTAGTCAGCATTCTAAGGGGACTTTTGTGAGTGAAATAAAAGAGAAAAAGTCCTACTCTTATAGAGCTTATATATTAAAAGAACCATATTAGATAAAAATATGTGTACATATGGAAATGCTAAACTGTGCATCTTCCAAAAAACTTCCATTAAATGTAAATATCCTATATCATCAGTTTGCTAGGCACGTATAAAATATTCAAAAGAATGAGTGGGAAAATTGCTGGAAATGACATTAGAGATACATTATAGACAAGGACAGGCTCTTTGTAATTTACTAGAACTTTTGAAAATAAAATAAATGGTTTGATTAGAGCACTGCATTATAATCCATTGAAGACGTTCTGTTCTGTATACTGTGAGAATTATCCAAAGGGTTAGAGCCATAGACATAAGAGAGGAGGCAAAAACCTCAAGAAAATTAGGAGGACCAAGAAAAGTAAAAGACTAGGAGAAGTGGAGGAGAGTAAACATTTGAAAATGGCTCTATGTGAATTAACTTGACAAATTTCTGCTCTTGAAAAATATAATTCAACAAAAAATGTTCAGGTAGTGAACATAATTACATCAGTCATTCAGAATGGAATATTTTTTGCTAGAAAAACTAATTGATTCTATTTTAAGAGAGGCCAGATCTTTGAAGATATTATCCAAGAAGAAATAAGTGAGGAAAGTGCCCACTTCATTATTTTTAAAAATACTTATCAATATCCTATTTAAAAATGATATCTATAATACAAATGAGTATATATTCAGCTATTATTTCAAGTACTGTGTGCTATCTTGAACTTGGTGAGATACTTCACCAATTGAAGGGCCCCTAAACAATGAGTGAACTTCATTTTGTATTAATGTAGTGAGGACCTCTAGATCATTCTTAGATAAGTAAGGTGAATCTTAAAAATAGGTTATGTTCAGGAGAGACTTAAACAAGAATTACAAATTTCAGTTTGGATGGAACACAGAAAAGGAATAAAAACTGTAAAGAGACAAAAGAGGGAATTTATACACTTTTATTTAGAGTCTGAGAGTAGTCTCATAATGGTTGTCTTAGTCAGGGTTTCTATTCCTGCACAAACATCATGACCAAGAAGCAAGTTGGGGAGGAAAGAGTTAATTGAGCTTACACTTCTACATGGCTGTTGATCACCAGAGGAAGTCAGGACTGGAACTCAAGCAGGTCAGGAAGCAGGAGCTAATGCAGAGGCCATGGAGAGATGTTTCTTACTGGCTTGCTTCTCCTGGCTTGCTCAGCCTGCTGTCTTATAGAACCTAAGACTTCTAGCCCAGGGATGGCACCACCCACAAGGGGCCCTACCCCCTTGATCACTAATTGAGAAAATGCCCCACAACTGGATCTCATGGAGGCACTTCCCCAACTGAAGCTCCCTTCTCTGTGATAACTCTGGCCTGTTTCAAGTTGACAAACAAAAACAGCCAGTACAATTGACCCCTTGTCAACTTGACACACAAACATCACTATTAAGCCTCAACCCTTACTTTCTTATTCATCCCCAAGATCTAAAGTCCCACAGTATTTACATATTAAAAGTTCAATCCATTTAAACTGTCAAATATCTTTTAAAATTCAAAGTCTCTTAACTGTGGGCTCCACTAAAATACTTTCTCCTTCAAGTGGGAAAAATATCAGGGCACAGTCAAAAGCAAAAGCAAAACCAATGTCTGGGATCCAACTCACCATCTTCTAGGCTCCAGCCAATACAATGGTTTATATATCATATTTCCAACTATAATAACTCTAAAACCATTATTTTTCCTCTCCCTACACTGCTCTTGAACAGATCCCCTCTCCTGTCTCATTGAGTCAGGCAGATCTGATCTCTGACTTATTCTGTCAAATCTTTCTCTGATTTGTCATTTTATCTGCCCCTCAATTGGACATCACTTTCAACATGGCTGCTTCCCTTTGTAAATTATCCATCCCTACATTGTTTGGAATTAAAGGTGTGTGCTAAGGATGTGTCTGTTTTCTGGCCAAAGTGATTAAAATTTCTATATCATTCTTCTGTGGTTGTGTGCCTTATGCATTAGTGCAATATTTCTCATTGAGCACCCACCACTTCGTTTTAACTAGCCTAGCCATTCTGGAAAAAAACAAAAAATGCTTCTCTCTATGCCCAAAGCCAGTGTTCTAGGCACAAGAAATGATGATTAACTCAGGCCAGAGGCGATGCCACTTTGATCTCCACACTAAAAGGGCAGGGGCAGGGGCAGTGGCAGAAGCAGAAGGGAAAAGGCTATTCATAAGTTCTTTGCCATCATATTCTTCAAACGGAACTCTAGGTTAGCTAAGGCCATACAGAGAGACCTTGTTTAAATAAATGTGTGTGTATGTGTGTGTGTGTGTGTGTGTGTGTGTGTGTGTATGTGTGAGAGAGAGAGAGAGACAGAGAGACAGAGAGACAGAGAGACAGAGAGAGACAGAGAGAGAGACAGAGATAGAGACAGCAACAGAGAGACAGAGACAGAGAAAGAGTGAGACAGAGAGACAGAGATAGGATTATGTTTCTCCTTGTGGCTGTAAATACTTATTGATTTAGATAAATGTTTCTAAATTATGAGTAAATTTTGTATAAGAGGAGAAGTTTTATATTAATTTTGAAGAGATTTTCTCTTTTCACAATATTGTATTCTTTTTTCTTCATTGTTCCATTTTTGTATAGTCATACTATTCTCTGTGATTATGAGTACTGATATAGCTTAATATTTCAAGTATATACATGAACAATGTTAAATTGAGTGCTGATGAGGAAACATATCATTAGCCATTCAAAATGGTTTGGATATCATATTTGTATTTTAAATAGGATTTGTCAAAACAGAGATCTTGATTGTCATTTTTTAAAAAGTGATCAAATCAGACACAATCACCTTACAAGGCTGTGACCCTAGACTTTTGTTTTACCCCATATATTCTAAGTTTCCTAACAGTATTGATTCTGCTGATAATAGTCAAATTTTCATCTTCCTCTCAACTTTACTCAGATCTACATGGCTATCACCCTTTTACACAAAGTCAGAAAGTAAATTGAAATTTTGATAAGTCAAAACTCCTAAGAAAGCAATAGAGATTTGTTCAGGTCTCGAGAGTTTTGCAAGTTTCTGTATATGTCACCATTGTTGCCATCTCATTGATTAATGAAAGCATGGATTCCATACCAAAAACTGTATATAGAAAAACAAATTGAAACAGCTATGAATACATCAATAATTTGCATCTGAATATGCACTTTTAAAATTTTTTATTTAATCTTTTTTTTTAACACTCCATATTTTATCCCCTTCCTGGTCTACCCTCTGTTCCCCACCCTCTGTCCCCACTTCCCACCTGCCACCTGACCAGTCCTCTCCACTCCTTGGGGACTCCAGGCTCTTGAGGGTTAGATTCATATTCTCTGACTGAACCAAGACCCCGCAGTCTGCTGTATATGTGTTGGGGGCCTCTGCTGTATATCTGTCAGGGGCTAGTATGCTGTCTGGTTGGTGGTCCACTGTCAGAGAGATCTCGGTATTTTAGATTAATTGACACTGCTGGTCTTCCTACAGGGTGACCCTCCTCCTCAGCTTTTCCCAGATTTCCCCTAATTCAACCGGGAGGTTGAGTGCAAATACCTGCATCTGACTTTTTTAACTGCTTGTTGAGTCTTTTGGAAGGCAGTCATGATAGGCACCTTTTTTGTGAGCACTCTGTAGCCTCAGTGAAAGTGACTGGCCTTGGAGCCTCCCCTTGAATTGGATCCCACTTTGAGTCTGTTGCTAGACCTCCTTTTCCTCAGGCTCTTCTCCAGTTTTGTCCCTGCAGTTCTTTCAGACAGGAACATTATGGGCTAGAGTTTTGAAGGTGGGATGGCAACTCCATACATCACTTGATGTCCTGCCTTTCTGCTGGAGGTAGACTCTAAAAGTTCCCTCTCCCCATTGTAGGGCGTTTCATCTAAGGTCCCTCCCTTTGAGTCGTGAGTGTTTCTCACATTTTTTACATTCCTCATCTATGATTTTATCAATTCTTGGGGATTTGTTTAGTAGGACCTTAGAAACATTCAACTTCCCCTTCCTTCAGACTTCTTTTCATCTCCAGGGTGAGTGTAATCACACTGGTTTTTCTTGAATTCTTCTTATATGTCACACTGTTTGGAATGCTTAAGAATTGAGGAGGCCCTGTTTGAAAACCAAATCAAGTCTACTATTTTATTTTGTGAATGATGTTTTGTTGGATAAAGAGCAACATCCACTCATTTTAGTATCTTTGATGACTAATTTTTGCTTTAACAGAATATCTTAAATAATCATGATACAGTTTGTCTGCCATACAAAACATAAACTGTGTATTATCTGAGTTTATTTTTCTTTTCTTGGTATATTATGGTATTCTCTCACTTTATCCTGATTCCTTATAAAATTGATAGTGCTTTAGGGATTGTTTTAAAAATACTTATGTCCCACTAATATAGTTAAATATTGTTACTGCAAGTTAGAACTCACATAGTAATGCTATTTTACAATTTTAAATAGTTCTTTATTGTGAAACCTTCTTTATTTGAGGTATAACTTCTTAGAAACATGTCAGATACACAGATAATAGCTAATAAATCTGTATTTAACAAATGGAATAAATTTAAAGAAAGAAATGTTTTTCAGCTGGGTGGTGGTGGCACTATTCAGCATCTTGTTTTAATATAACATATATAAGATTATATTTAAAAAGAAAAGAAAGGGAGAAATATATTTAATCAAATACATTTATTTATAAATCAGAATAGCTAAATAATGAGACTTAATTGTTCTAGATATTTCTAGAAATTGTCACTATAATGACAGTAGAAATATAAATGAAACCTAAAATAGTTTATAAAGTTGATTTCAAAGAGTCAATGTATGCTACAGCAAGAATTCAATGCAGATTTAGGGGATCTTCAGAATAGTTGAAGTTGAAAGCCAGTTGATACAGAAAGTAAATCCTTAATTCAACAACTGACCCAAGTCCCTTAGATATAAAGACATTGACCATTTGTAAAAGTAATAGAAAAATCATCTTGTCCCTCTCACAGGCCTTGAACTTCATGGATTTCAGTCATTTAATTGTCCCAGAATCATTGTCTCAAAATAATATTTCTATGCTAAAGAAGGTAATGTATAATTTTAAGTTGATATTTCACACCAGGTGTATATCTATTCTCACATAGGATGAATTATTTATAGATTAGTAATTCATCCTTTCCTTCATTTTAATATTTATAATAGGACAACAAAACAGACTTAAAAGTAGACTTGGTAGTGGTGGCAGTTTAAGGTGAAACATATGTGGTCTATTGTTGCTGTAAGCTTGATATGATCTTCATGGTTGTTCTCCCCCACCCCACCCCGACGAGAGATCAGCATTGGGTGAATTATTAAACATCAGCTAAATTATTAAACAGTTTGTTGGTTGGTATAAAACATGTGCTTCTTAGCTTGGAAATACACTCAATCTTACTAAGTGTCTTGGCATTTTATATCATTGCACAATGTTTAGTTAATGCTGAGCATGTGTTTTAGCTTCTTCCAGGACGATGGGTGGCAGGATGCTATTTGTAAATTCATAACTAAACGAGATGTAAGATGTTACTTGTTCTTGCAATAAGTGTTAAGTGTATGTGTCACATTTTAGGACATAATTATCAAGCTCTGGCATGTAAGGGGAGATTGATACAAGATCAGATTAAATACAAACTGACTGTTTATATAGCTCTTATTACCAGGACACTCAATTGAGGCAACATTCTTTAAAAGATTTGTCCCTTTCTTCGAAGCTTTTTAGAGGAGGAATAGGAACTGTCTGTTATGACTTGATTACTGTACACTAACTTTTTGTTTGTTATTTTGTTTTGTTGACACAGTCTTTTATAACGTTTTTAGTCCAGCAAAAGTTTCAAGCTTAGGAGTCTCAAAGTTATGATTCTTCAGCTATTTCTTCACAGGTATGCATGTGAGTGTGTGTGTGTGTGTGTGTGTGTGTGTGTGTGTGTGTGTGTGTGTTTGATATAAACCCTCAAGTCTGTGTCTGTAAGAATTCTTGATAAACAACACTTAGTGAATCCTGGGAGTTACGATAATGACAGGCCTGGCAAGACCTGCCCACTGCTACAATTTTAACTGCAATCTCATGAGAATTACCAGTTCCCTTCTAGTGAATCTAAGACCCTCTGCACAGGCTGAAATGTATGTGTGGCACTGTTATCTGGCCAAGAACCTGTCGTTAGATGTAGTAGACCCTAGGAGAGAAGCTACTACTATTACTCTGCTAAGTAGAAGCAATATTTAACAAACTGCTGAAGACCTAGGACACCCATAGATTAAGGAATCTCTCAGTCCTCTTAAGAGAACCTTGTTTGCAGTAGATAGTAATTAACACTGAAGATACACAATCAGTCAAAGTGTAGAGAATAAGAGAGTGTAAAATACTTAGTCCTGACTAGGACAGAATATCAAACTTCATTCTCCCAAGCTCATGTAAAACAACACAGAACAAGAGTACAGATGATGCAGAGAGTGCTATCAATCCATACCAATAATACTGAGTAAACTAAGGGCTCAAAGGTAGGCCCCTCTGAGCTCTGGCATCTGAGAATGTGACTTCATAAGGAACATGAACATTTTCCAATTTGATTTCATAAAAGGACTTGACAGCGAGACTCACTTGTTCTGAGGGTTAACTGTTTCCAGAAGAAAGATGCCAAGAAACCAGAAGCTCCCTGTATGTCCCTAAAAATAGTTTTAAAAGGAAACCTTCCCACAAGTCAAAAAAATAATAATTCTGTTCAATTGGATGACAAATGCCTCTGACTTTTGTGTGTTTATTAAAACTTTCCCTGGAGAAAGTATCAAAAGTAACACTTTAGCTCTGTTGACAAACAATCTTTTTTGTTCAGTTAGACATAGCATAAATTAAAGATGGAAGTAAGCAAATGTAGAAGCATTAAATATTTTTATTTTTCTAGTGTAAGTTTCTCTTTGATCATGTACATAATCACAATCCAGTGACAAGTTGATGTTAGAGAATGGATTGAAAATGAAGAGTGACTAAAGAGTCAATGTAACCACAGTATAAATAACATGAAAGAACAAATGGTGGACATCCTCATTTCAACTTGTTTTTTACACATATATTATAGTTATTAATTTATTTCTACTACTTTCTACTTCTTTAATCGGTTTTTTACATGATTAATTTATAAGCATAATATATACCTAAATCAAAATTACATTTATGACATTAATAAAATATTGCAGGTTATTAGAGAGGATTGTGATTCACTTAGGAGACAAATGAATATGTTCAGACATGGCAATAGGTTTTGGGAAAGAGATTAATTTTCACTTAAAGTGATGTGGTTGTATCATCTGAAGTGAGAGATGATATAATTATTGAGTTTTTTAAAGAAGTTAAGTCAAGCAATAAGGAATTTTGGGTTAATAAAAGAGAAGAATGAACTCTCTATTTTTTTTCACTACCCCAAATGAGATGACCACTTATATATTTCCACTTATTCTATGGATGAGTTAGAATTCCATTTATCAGAACATGTTTCTGAATATATTGAGATTATGCTATTGAGGAACTTCTAGGAAAGTTCTGCAAGATAGGAAAGATCATGGCTTTTAGGTCACAATTGATGAAAACTGTTAGCTAGGTGTGATTTTCAGGACATCTCATGAGAATCTCCCAACTCAAAGTTGAAAGAAATTGAAACCTGTGAGAGAATCTTCCATATGGCTACTGAGTTTAGAGGTGTCCCTTCATGTTTCCATCGGTGTCCTGTTCATTCTATCAGCTGCTGGGTCAAACTCCAACCATCTCTTAAACTCTGGTACTTGTTTGTATAACCTTATAAGTCCTGCAGCAACTTGCCCAGCCTTTTCTGCCCTGACATTTTATAAATTATAAAATTTTAATGCACTCTAGTCCAATTTCAAATAACAATTTTGTTTTCATATTTTATTTAATGTTACTTAGACTAACATTATTGTATGTTAGAGAAAAATAATTAAGCAATCATAAGTCTTTTTAGAAAAATCTCTGACAGAACTATCCACTATAATAGAAATAAGTCATGAATGTAGATTTATTAATGCAGTCGCAAATTTATTTCATTTCCTGTAAGTAATTTGTAAATAAAGTGTAGATGGTGATGAGTGAAAAATTGATTAATATGGACAAATAACTATATTTTAGAATAATATTTTCTTCTTAAAAAGTCATATATATTTATAAAATCTCTATTGATTGTATCTATCCATTGATATGCCTCTCAACACTATCTAATGTCTCCTTTCCATACACTTACAAACTTCATATCCCCCTACACATTTATTTATTCTGTTAATAATTAAGAGTTTCATTAGTGTTGTTCATCAGCACATGGATTTAAGGCTACCTATTAGGGTATATGCAACTTACCATTGGCCAAATCATCAAAGGCAATGACATTTTCAACCTCTCATTTGCCAGGGACTTCTGTCATAGAGGTGCAACCTCAAGGAGCACACCCTCATCCACAATGGAATTTTGGTTGGCGAGGTATCATTTAAATATTTTACAGGTAACTTTAGCTGTTGTGTTGATGTGTGCAAAAATCAAGCCATGTCCACCAATCAGTTCACAGCCCCCTTCTCTATTGTGAAGCCCTTATATTCTTTCTTTCTCACTATTCCATGAAATTCCCCAAGCCTTAAGTAAGGGAAGGTCTGTGTCAACAGCACCTCTTCAGCTGATTTGCTCATATTCAACATGAACAGTAGTTATGATTCTCTGCACTAGCTACTACCCAATGCAAAAAGAAATGTCTCTGATCGATGTTAAAAGCATCATAGATCTATGGCTACTTAAAGCACTATTTGAGGGTATCATGTTCTAACTTGGTTTACATTCTCCCATGGGGACAATCATTGTCCCAGTTTTGATCATGTTTAAAGTACAGAGTCATAAAATCACTTCTATGGAAAATGACTAAGATCCAATCAGAAAGTTTTAAGTTATAGCAAAACCATCATACCACCATTGATCCAATGAACATAACTTACCAACAAGTCAGTACTGTATCCTAAAGGACCCAGCACTGAATAAGACTACAGACAAATTTTAGCCACCACCATCCTACATACCATCTCTGGCATTGTATAGGCTCAGTAGTATGAAAGATTTTTCCTTGTCTTTCAGCTTGTGGTTGATTTATCTGTCTTCTACCTCAAAAGTAAATAGTGTCAGTAGTAATAGTGTTGTCCAATCTACATATGGCAGGAATCCAAGGAAAATGAAAAACGTTTGTATTATTTTCAGATGCCACTGGAGTCTATATAACTATTAACTCTCATGGAGAGATCTTGTGTTTGGCTCTGAGATGTTCATTTAATAACCTATGATTTCTGGGACCATGTTTGACCATGCAGTATCTTCTGAAAAAATTATTTTTGTCTTTTTTCCCTAATTCTCTTCATATTTGATAATCTCATACATGTATTCAACAAAATATGGTTATATGTGTCTCTATTTACTCCTATTTTTTCCATCTTTCCCTCAACAGGCCCCCTCAATTTCAGTTCTTTTCTCCATTTCTTCCTTCCTTTCTTTTTTTGTACACTTACTTAGTCTGGTTAGTGTTGTTCATATGTGCAAATGTGTGTGGGCATCCACTAGTGGATATATCTGTGGCCATTTCCTCAATAAACAGTTATTACCCTTATATCATCCATGGCCAATAGCACCTCAGAAGGGGGATGGACTTGGAAACCATCTACCTATATAACTATCTTTCTAATCTATCTATGTGGGACATTGTGGGGCAGTGATTTGTTCAGGCAACTTAGTCTCAGTCAAGTAATTGGCCTTGAGAACTGGAGCCTCAGTGGGCAGTCTCTGACTGCAGGGGTTGGAAGGAGCTCAGCTTTAACTCCTGAGTCTTTGGCTCCTGCTTAAGTCATATCCCCTCATAGCTGCCCCAGCAGGAGATGTGTGTTCTATCAGGCAGACAATGCCCCAAGCTCCCAGCATTCTAGCTGGACCTTACCCCCAGTCATCTGACCACAGCCAGGCATTCCACGCCCCATACAATATAAGGGACAGTTTGCCCCCTCCTCTCTCTCTTGCTCTTCGCCTCTTCTCTTGCTCTTGCCCTCTTTCCTCTCTTGCCTTCTTCCTCTTTTTTGCCTGCTCTTTGTTCTCTTCTCTTGCCTTCTTACTCTCTTGCTTTCTTCCTCTCCTTTGTCTCTCTCTCTCCCTCTCTTCTCCTCTCCTTCCTCTCCTTTGCTTCTTTCTACTTGACCGGCCTATTTTTTCCTTCCAACCATAAAATATCTCATTTATACATTGCCTCCTTTTTAACTAAGTGCTGTGCAGCAACAGGGCTTAGCAGCAGAGAGAGAGCCATCAGGCCCTACCCTGGTAAAACATATCTATATCTAGATCTAGATCTATATGTGTGCATACATAATACATATCTCTGTATGCACTGTTGGTGATGACTACTTATATAGATATTATAAAATATAACTCAATATTTTATTAATTAACCTGTGTTAGAATAACCCAGTTAACTTAGTTAGTCATAGTCTATTATTCCAGGTTGAATGAATGAAATTAAACTTAAGGATCCTGTTAGATGAACAATTGAATGAAATCTATAAAGTTAAGTAACAGCCAGAATGTCTCTCATGGAACTTAAATACAACTTGAAATCTCCAGTATGGAATTCTTTGTCTCATTTGATCAGGATTTATTTTCTAGGTATCTGTGATTATAAAAAGAAATGGTAAAAAGAACCTTTCTTTAGACCTAGGTATCAGGTATTTTTCCTTACTTCAACTAACATTATTTTTTTTCTTTACTAGTTATAAATGGTAAGGCAGTATGCTTCCTAATGAAAACAAATTGAACTTACTCTATAAACTGCAGTGCCTGTTCACAATTTATAATTATTAAAGGCTTAGAAGGTAACAACCTACTTCATTTTCCCTGACCTTTCCTATGAGCCAAGCTCTTTATATTCCATGAGATGCTGACATTACAGAGAATAATTCAGAAATAGTATACCCAGCAAATTGACTTGAAGCTTAAGATATAATTTCAGAGGAACTGAAACCACTGTCTCAGCCAATGAACCACTTAATATTATGTAGCATAATCAATGGAAAGTCAGCCAAGTTATTTGTTACATGTTTCTCATTATGAACAATTTCATAGAGGCTACATGCTGTGTTTCCAGTCTCTAAATATGATATTTTCTAATTTTTCATATCATAATGTGTAAAACAATAATTTATTATGATGGAAGTCACCTAGCAATGTGTATTCATAGAATTTTGGAGTTCCTTTAAAACACAACCTACTTTTAGTTTCTTTCTTAATGTGTATGCCATGACATTGTAAGCTTGATGTCACCTTTTTATTCCCAAAGTTTTACAACATTATAGGCCTAATAGATTATTTTCTAGTAAACCATGCCAGTAAATATTGAAGATATTCATTTGTAACTTGTGATATGTATTTACCAGAAACATAGTCCTTCCTTTTAAATTGATCACATTATTGACAACAAAATAAATACAAATAATTATACATTATATATACTGACTTTTATGAAAATGATCCTGGAGCAAATTTATACATCACATTGTACAGATTACATGGTCAAAGTGATGACCTTGGAGAGTCTCATTCCTCCGCACATGTGTAGGAATATCATTGTATAAATACCTAACAGTCAAATTTTAAAAGCAATATCTTAGTCACAACACCTCACCAATGTTCTCTTCTTTGATACTAAACAGATAAGTACATTCATTAAGAGGATAGATTTAAAAAATGGAGATTACTCCTTCAAATATAAAGTTCACAAACTTGTCTTTTGCTATTACATGATACTGTGTCATAATCTGTTCCATGAGGAAAGTGTCTTTCCCTTAGTAAACATATGATTCATTTCAATGCCTCTGTATACCTATCATGTGTTTATCAATTATTAATCACGCATAGATTCAACTAAGATATCTTTCACTCTACTAATTATAAATTTATTCTAACAAAAAAACCCTCATTTCCTTTTTGTTTTGGTACATTGAAACACATTTAATGTTTTAATTGTAAAAGTTATTCACTTCTTTCTATAGCGAGGCATATCCTCTCTACATTTATTCATTTTGAGAAAAACATGGCTAACACGGATGTTTTGTCAAGCAAAAATTTAGTCCTCTTTTTTGAAATGAAATCTGAGTGACTATTGACCAGAGGTGACACTGACACTCTATACTGGTGAAGAACTAGGTCTGCCAAGTTCATAGTAATGATGTTGATGAGACATGTTTTTCACAGCTTAAATGAGATGCATAGCTTTTTTTTTTTTCATTTTAAGCATCTATATATAATACAGGATAGAAAATACCACATAATAATTTGCCAGAACTCTTCTAGAAAAACTTTCTGAATGTCTTCTTTCACTCATTCTTTTTATAACTCAAGGGACATAATTCAGTAATAAAGCCAGGATGAACTGACCACATAAATAAATGAAAGACACTAGAAAAGAGGGGAAGACTGAAGAGATGTCTCAGTTGGAAAAGTGAAAATCTGAGGACCTTAGTTTAATTCCCCACAAAACACATAGAAAATTCTAGGATTGATAGTGTGTGCTTGTAATATCAGTGTGAAAGGTAGAGGCTGAAAGATCCCTGATTCTCATTGGCCAACCATGGGGCTAGATGAGTCTTGCCCTACTAATGGACCCAATATAGTTCTTTGACTTCTGTACTAATGACATCACAGAAACATCCAAATTAACATAAACACATGCATGTGCTCAAGTGCACACACACACACACACACATACACACACACACACACACACACACACATACACACACACACACATTCACACAAGGGGAAAAGAAACAGAGAAAAAATTATATTTACACAATCATGTGGTTTTCCTTCTTACATATCCTTCCTAGATTTTCCTTTTCATTCTCCTCAGTTGGTATCCAACATGCTCACTGTAGTTTTTCTTTAAAGTATTATATTGATTTCTCATTAACCATTTATTTGTGATGAGTCATCTTAATTTTAATGGTGTTTAGAATCATCTAGGAGATAAATGTCTGGGTATCTCTGAATAACTTTCCATTACTAATTAACTGAGTGTGGGGTGAGACTACATTGTTCTGGATTTGCAGGTATGGATGGTAAACAGGATATCAAGGAGTTCTGATGTTTCTGAGAAGCTAAAATGTTCAAGCAATGCATGACATGATAGGATGTTCTGCTTAAAGGTCCGGATAGACAATTGTATAACCCTAGAAAATTTATGTCTAAGTTGCCTTAGTTTCAATGGACACCCAATAAAGATGAAAATAGCAAGGTTTGGCGACAAAGTCTATGGTAATCTTCAGACAGAGTGGAGTCAGAATATGAGAAATTATACATTTGTTTTAGGTGACAAAACTGGTGAAACAGGAATATTCCAGCCCATTAGTCCCAAGACAAAACCAGGTATACTAAATAGCCAAAATGGTCCTGATATATTTAATGGTCTTCCTGTATACTTTATGTCATTATTCAGTACAGTCTTTCCTTAAAATTCTATGATTCCTAACTTTTGGAATCATAGTAGTTACCTGTGTCATTATGCACTGCAAGCATGTAAGATATATTTATTTTTATTATATACTATCTCATATTTAATATACTGATTTAGACACGGGAAAGTCTTTTTCTTATTCCTCTTAATAGTTTTGTAAATTTTAAGACTTAAAGGGTACTGAGATACAGTTGAAGTGAATGATATGCTATGAGATAAACATGAAACTTTATGCAAGAGGAGTCGAATGTTAGTATTTAAATGTGACTAGTTTTTGTGTCAAGTTGACAAATATTCAAATTAATACTTAAAATTGATCATCAGAACAACAGAATTTAGATTTCTTGACAAACTTTTAGACTTGTATATATGGGCTTATCCATGATTAACTGAGGTTAAAACCCCACCCTGATTATAGTAATTTCTATTTCTTAGGTTGGAGTCCAAACTAAAACAAACACAAACTGAAAGTGAGCCAAGGATTAGAATTCATCTTCTTCTGCTTCCTGCTTCTGTAGGTGAGTAGACCAGCCCTCTCTTGCTCTTCTTTCCATGTTTTCTCACTGCTATGAACAGCATCCTTAAACTGAAAAGAAAAACCTTATTATTTTCTTAAATTTATATACAGCTATGTTGTCACAGCACATAAAAAAAGTAACATGAATGCTCTCATGCTCATATGTCCCTACGTTTCTCAGTATCTCACAATGTGACTGGGGAAAGGTAACAGGGAGGGGAAGAGGGGAATATGATCAGGTACTGGGAGAGGGGAATGGGACTGAATCCCTAAAGGCCAGCAGAAAGAATTGAAACACGAAACCTGATAGGAAGGATGTGGGGGGACCCTCCAGAAATGTACCATAGATCTGGTAGGTGAGAGACTCTGAGAACTCAAAGTGAGGTGCCTTTGATGAAGTGCTCTACAGTGAGAAGAGGGAACTCATAGAGCCTACCTCCAGTAGAAAGACCAGGCATCAAGTGAGGGATGGGGTTGCAATCCCACAGTCAAAACCTATGACACATGATTGTTCCATTCTGAAAGAACTGCAGGGGCCAAAAGGGAGAAGAGTCTGAAGAAAAAGAAATACAGCAACAGGCCCAAAGTGAGATCCAGCTCAAGGGGAGGCCGCAAGGCCTGACACTATTCCTGAGGCTATGGAGTGCTCACAAAAAGGTACCTATTACTACTACCCTCCGAAAGACCCAACAAACAGCTGAAAGAGTCAGATGCAGATATTTATACCCAACCAATCTGCTGATCCCTGTGGTTGAATTAGGAAAAAGCTGGAAGAAGCTGAGGAGTAGGGTGACCCTGTAGGAGGACCAGCAGTCTCAACTAACCTGGACGTCAAAGATCTCTGAGACATTGGGCCACCAGCCAGGCAGCATACACAGGTAATATGAGACCCCCCAACAAGATGCATCTAACCCTCAAGAGATTGGAGGCCCCAGGTAGTGAGGAGGTCTGGTGGGGTGGGGGTAGGAGGGTGAGGACATCCTTGTGTAGACGGGAGCAAGGGGCAGGAGGAGGTTTGAGATACGGAACCGTCAGAGTATGGACTGGGAAAGGGATGAAATCTGGACTGCAAAGATAGAGTAAATAAAATAAAAGAAAAGACAGAAAAAGAAAGCTACAGGTAAAAAGAAGGGGAGGGAGAGCTTTGAGGTCAGATCCACTGGAAAAAATATCCATGGATGAGCAGATTATCTTCTCCCTTTCTCAAAGAATTTTCTATTACCAAACCTTTGATATTATATAGTATGTCCTGTTAAGAGGACATGCTGGAAATATTGGGTTTATTTACCTTGATTTTGTGTAAAAATATTTAAAAAAATTCAGTGATAATTTCATTACAAATCAGTGAGATTTAATTGAGTTTCTATGTATACATACCTAATATTTTAAATATCAAATATTTAATTTTAATTGTCTGAAGTGAGTCACTTGAAAATTCGGCAAATATTTGTAGTAAGTTATTTGATAAGGCCAGATACTGGTCACCCTTGAGACATCAGTATATTTTGAAAATATCAAAGGTTATATTATGGATCATTTAATTGAAACTTAACTAAATCAAAGCAAGAACAGTCTTTAAAACTTCAACATATTGATTTACAAAACATGGCAATATATATATGAAAATGAAAATTATTTCAAGGAAATTTTTGTTAAGTATTATATTTATTGGAAAGAGAAAAAGGAATATTGAAATATCTATCTTAGAATCAGTAATTTAAAATGTTTCACAAAACCAAAAATATAGAAAGACGTCACATGCAAAGAAAATAATAAAACTTATTTCTTAAGAAACATGAATTAGGGCCAGCAGAGGGCCTGCGTCCAGGGCGGGCTTCAGCCCCAGGAATCAGGCAGGACCAGCCAGGAGGCATAGGCCTGAGGAATTGCAGGGGAGTCGCAGGACTGCAGGGACAGGATCCTCTCAGCTTCCAAGTGACAGAGCTGGATCAGCGACCATCTCTGCCCCCTCCCTGCTAGCAGAGGGCTTCCCTCCAGGATGAGCTTCAGCCCAAGGACACAGTTGAGATCTGCCATTTTCTCCCTGGTCCCTTTCTAAGGCAGGACCAGCTGGGAGGCACAGGCCTCAGGTGTCGAAGGGGAGTTACAGGGCTGCAAGGACAGGTCTAGCTCTAGTCAGAGACACCAAGAACTTCTAAAACCAGAGATCAAGAGATGGCAAAAGGCAAATGCAAGAATTCTACCAACAGAAACTAAGACTGCTTGGCCTCACCAGAACCTAGTATTCCCACCTCAGCAAGCCCTGGATATCCTAAAACACCAGAAAAGCAAGATTTGGATCTAAAGACATATCTCACAATGCTGATAGAGGAACTTAAGAAGGACATGAATAACTCCCTTAAAGAAATACAGGAGAAAACAGATAAAGAAGTACAAGCCCTTAAAGAGGAAACAAAAAAAAAAAAATCCCATAAAGAATTATAGGAGATCACAAGTAAACAAATAGAAGCCCTTAAAGAGCAAACCCAAAAATCCCTTGAGGAATTGCAGGAAAACACAAAAAAACAAGTGAAGGAACTGAGTAAAACCATTCAGGACCTAAAAATGGAAGTAGAAACAATAAAGAAATCACAAAAGGAGACAACCGTGGAGTTAGAAATCTTAGGAAAAAAGTCAGGAAACATAGATGCAAGCATCACCAACAGAATACAAGAGATAGAAGAGAGAATCTCAGGGGCAGAAGATAACATGGACAACATTGACAGAACAGTCAAAGAAAATGCAAAATGCAAAAAGACCATAACCCAAAACATCCAGGAAATCCAGGACACAATGAGAAGACCAAACCTAAGGATAATAGGTATAGAAGAGAGTGAAGACCTCCAACTTAAAGGGCCAGTAAATATCTTCAACAAAATTATAGAAGAAAACTTCCCTAACATAAAGATAGAGATGCCTATGAACATACAAGAACCCTATAGAACTCCAAATAGATTGGACCAGAAAAGAAATTCCTCCCGCCACATAATAGTCACAACACCAAATGCACAAAACAAAGAAAGAATTTTAAAAGCAGTAAGGGAAAATGGTCAAGTAACATATGAAGGCAGGCCTATAAGAATTACACCAGACTTCTCACCAGAGACTATGAAAGCTAGAAGAGCCTGGGCAGTTGTCATACAGACCCTAAGAGAACACAAATGCCAGCCTAGACTACTATACCGAGCAAAACTCTCAATCACCATAGATGGAGAAACCAAAGTATTCCATGACAAAACCAAATTCACACAATATGTTTCCACAAATCCAGTCCTTCAAAGGGTATTAAATGTAAAACTCCAACACAAGGAGGGGAACTACATCCCTGAAAAAGCAAAAATGTAATCTTCCAACAAAACTAAAAGAAGATAGAGACATGAACAGAATGCCAGCTCTAACTACAAAA